>JBBYHL010319009.1:13300-23406 GCA_038381835.1 Adansonia madagascariensis
TTATTATTATCATTTTTGTAGCTTTCACTTGAAGACGGGATGATGGCTAAGCTAATATAACGTGAGCGAGCGTGAGTGCGGGGGGTAAGGCCACTATGATTAAATTAATCAATTTCACAACTTGTCCTAATCCAAAAGTAACATATTTTAAATGGCTTAAATACTATCCAAACATTCCCACTAATTCTAGTTGGTAGACTGTCACTAAAAAGAGCCAAACTTTGTCTTCCCTTAGTTTTTTTCTTTTAATTTGAAGTGATGATTCAATTCAATATTTTTATTATGAATTTAAAATATTTATGACTTTTTTTTATTTCTTTGTTTTTATTGTCCGTAAAAGTCTGATAAGAGTATATGCACTATGATAAAAGAAATATTTTAGTACATGTATTATTAAATTTAATATTTTAATTAATGTATTTTTGAAATTATAATAAATAAGAAAAATAGTTAATAGTTTTAAATAGCTGTTTGAATGTCGATAAAATATTTATATGTCATGTGATGTAAATTTTTAAATTTTATTTAAAAAATAAATTGAACACTACCTGTAACCCAAACCTATTTCTGAATAGAATTTAAAATTTTACATTACAAGACTCGTCAATATTTTATTAGTATTTAAATAATTTTTATTAACATCGTTAACTATATTTTTTTATTTGTTACAATGTAAAAAGTATAAGAACTAAAATACTAAATTTAATAATGTAGACTAAAATACTCCTTTCACTATAGTACATAAACTTTTAATAAATTTTTACCTTTTATTGTCTGATTTTAAAATAATTTGAAAGATTTAATAGCTTTGTTTAAAATTCAAGAATAATTATTGCGTATGCATTATTCTCTTATAAGCTAATGTATAACTAACCGTATTACGTAAATTCTTATGTCTTGATTTTGTTTTCGTTGTTGTTTTTTGTATTTTACTATTATTATCATTATTATTGTTGTTGTTGTTGTTGTTTCTCTACACCAAGTCTTGAGGCTATTAAGAGCTTGAGTCAAGGAGAATGCTAAATTGCCCTCGACTTAGAAAAGCGAACCTCAACTTCTTTATCCTAAAGGAATGTTGATTTTACGAACTCGTTTCCATGAAAATTATTATTTAATCTTGATTGATCTCAAATCAATGTTAAAGTGTAAGCACATGATTATGAGACTTTTGTGACCAAAATTGCCTTGGTACAACAAAATCTTGTCAAGTTTTTGGATCATAAAAGGGATAAGGATGTACTAGAAGGAAAATATATCAATTCAAATTTGTATACGCATCTTATTGAATATGGTACGTATGGGCTTTGAATATGACATTCTTACATCAATTCAAATTTGTATAGGCATCTTATTGAATGTGAAAGGTATGGGCTTTGAGAATGATTGAGATAACATACAATGCATATGAAACATGCATTTGAACTTTAATAAATACATATATATATTATGTTAAAATAATTAAAATATCTAAAAAATTTATATATATATATATATATATATAAATATACACTTGGATTATTTAAGTTATGATAGTCATAGTAGTACTTAAGTGACTCACTCTTTTTCTTCCAAATTACTTTGAATCACTACAAAATCACCATGTGCCGTTTGCTTTAATGGTCAACATTCCCCTTGATAAGAATTAATCATTTGGCCCAACAATCAACTTATTTTTCCTTCCTATTTCCTAATCCTATATAGGGTTGCTATTTTCGAATTAAATCAAGAGTCTCCATCCAGCTAAAATACAGCCTAGCTAGGGAACAATTCAATACCTATTATTATTAATATTAAATCTACATAATTTCTATAATCTTTTAGATAATTCAAAGAAACAAAAAACAAATTCTTTGCATTTATGAGTTTTGGAAAAGAAAATTGAAATGTTTGATTTCTTTTTATGTTTAAAACTTAATGTCTAAAAAACCTTAAAGAATGAAAAATTTTCATATATAAAAGAATTTCAATATATATTTTAATAACTTATAATAACTTAACAAAAGGATTTCATCTTTTACTTCCCCACTTTCAGAAATAGAGGCACTTGAGCAAAGGCCCACTAAACAATTAAAAAACAAGCAGCGTCTTCCTCTTCCAGTCCACCACCGCATTCCTCCACGTCATCAGCCGCTTCAGTCAAACTTCTTTGCATCCAACATGGCGGCTTTTGTGAATCGAGTTAGCTTTTCACTTCCGGAGAGAAAGATAAATTCTCTAATTGTAAATAATTAAATATGACAATTGTTTGTATTTTACAGTGCTCTTTCCACTCTATTTTTCTTACATTTCTGGTTTGTAGTTTAGAAACTAGAGTTCCTGAATAGAGCATTACTGACCAAGTGCTTTCTGAAACACTTTACTGTTGATAGCCAATAAGTTAGTTCTTTAGAGCAACTTTTTGCTGCTTGAGTTGGTTCTGATATGATCTAAATAGTTAATTTTCAGATTTTTCTACCTTCTAAATGTTATTTGTTGTTAGTGCTACTGCAAAATCAGATTGGAAGGCGTAAATCTTTAAAGCATCTGACGAAAGAAAGAATTAACTGTACTTGTTGTCATTCATGATCTCAAGTGGGTCTTATCTTTTGATTTCCCATTCTAATATATTTCTATTAAAATGTTGCATTCATTCTACAATATGCAGGTTATGATGTCTTAACTGGGTAAAATGGAACTTGGTTGTAAACCTTCTTGGCCTCGTTCAATTTTATTGTTGACTTTCTGGCAGCTATTTTTATAATAAAGGGTAGAACAATTGCTTGTATAACTCAGCCATACCAAACTGCTTTATATTGTACCTAAACCCCTTTAATTTATGATCTTATTCATTAGACTCAGGTACCAATAAATTGAACTTTCTTGTTTCTGATTCTCCTTTGATTGCATATGCTAGCACTTTCAGCTTATAGAGCTTTACGGTTTATCGTTTAGAAAGCTAGAAGATTTAGTTGATCGATCTTGGAGGATGGAAATGGGTGGAGTTTTGAGAGAAGAGCATCTACTGGTGTAGCTTAGGGCGTTGCCTGCTTTATTTACATTTCTCTCTTATAGGTTGGACAATCCTTCTCTCTCTCTTTCCCAATAGGGAATTCAGGTATTGTTGTAGCTCAACTGTGGATTTCTTTTAAATGCTTTCCTTGTGGAACAGAATATTCTCAAGAATTCGAACGAGACTTGAAAGCAATCATAAATGCATCTTCAGGGTGGGAAGACTACGTGAAACCAAGTGACATAACTTTATTATAACACGCCGGAGGTTAAGATGAGTTCCTCCTATTAGTCTTCTTCTATTGAGTTCATCATCACTCACTCGCAAACACATTACAACACAGTTGATACTTAAAGCCATAAGATTGGCATTCTTACTGCGAAGGATGAAAGCTATTAACGAGCATTTGTTGCAGATTCTTCACTACAGCTCCAACACCAAATCTACAGTGCAGCAGCAAAAGATGGTCAGATGCATATTAGAAAAGCTAGTTACTGAACGACTTGATTGTAAAATTCGGTATAGTACTTAATGCTATAGTGTACATGTTAACATCCCAATTAATACAAGTAGGTCTGATATAAGGTTTAGGCTTATATTTCTGATTATGTCCAAATATTGCCCCATTCATTTGTTCATTATGAACGCCAATTCTGATGACAACTCATTTAGTTTCTTTCACTTTTCCTGTGTGACATCATTACTATTTTTGAATTAACCATTTTTATGGATTTTACTTTGGAATTGACCATTTAAATGCTGGATGGGGGGTGCATGGTACTTACAGTCTGCATCTGTTTTAATCCAGTGCTCCCCATTTTCAGTTGCAGCAGTACAGCCGGTAAGCCCATATTGAGGCAGTTTGGAGATTGTCTTTTTATTTCCTAATCCTGCCTTTGATCTTGATCCCTGAGGAAACCACCTGTTGTCTTTACCTTGGTGAATCAGGTCTCCATAGTTATCATCATTGTAAGGAGCATTATTCATCTTAGTTTTATTCAAATTTTTAGACTCTCTTTCAGCTATAGAGCTTTCAGGGTGAATTTTTCTGTGGAAAAGTTTTATGACCTGCAAACCACACTGATTGAAAATTAAAACTCCTGCAGTCCTGCTGAAAACTTTTTATCAATTTATTAGAATAAAATTGCAGTTAATTGTAATTAGTACAGTTTTATTATGGTTTTCTGGTATAAGAAATAATAGTAACTGATTTTATATACTAATAATTGGCAGGCACCAACATTTTTAACAAAATTGGCACAAAAGAAAGAAGAAGAAAGATCAGAATACATACTGCCCACTGATAGCTAGATATTCCAGCCCTCATATCTACACAATCTACCAATATCTAAGAATGTTAAAGAAGGTTTGCAAATATCTTACCGTCTAAACACCTTTTAGATATGTTGTCATCTCTAGGATATAAATGGAGAGACTATTGAGAATAATAAAAGGCCTTTTTCTTATTGGCACTTTATTAAAGAAACCTTTGAGATAGAGACAATTCCAATTAATAAGAAGATAAAAGAAAATAAAAATGAAAAGGGCAAGAGGAGAAAGAGACACATATGGGGAATATAAATGGTGCGAACATGTTGATTGCCAGGCTGGAGATGAAGTGCTTAGAACGTTGGATCATGACTAGATTTAGAATATACAAATGACCCAAAAAAATAATAGTAACTGTTGATATGTAATGCAAGCTTAATATCATGTAGTTAATTTATATTTTCCCTTTTTCGTTTATAAAAAAACTAGTTCCTTTTTGAAACTGATCATTATAGGAAGATAGTTAGTTCTGTCTAAAAAGGCAAAATCTTAAATGCTCCCTGCCTGATTCTGACATATTATCGACAATTTTGTTAAGTGTTATTATCTGATAGCGACTACCCTAGAAACCACTTGATTATGTTTTTTTTCTTTTAATTACTACAAAAGATCATTCTGTTGACTTCTAGCCTCTAAGACTCAGATGATCTAACTTGCTAGTTGCTAGTGTCTGACTCCTTGTTCAGTGAGTGGTTTATAATCTAAGGCTTCAGAATGATGGCACCGGTGTGGATGATTTTTATACCTCCTGCTCCTGGCACTCTTTGTAGTTATTGTTGACTTTTTGGACCAACCTCAATGCAACAAAATATTTGCGTTTTCAGAAGGTGGGATCCCAAAATTGAATTTTGCATTTTGATGTTCTTATTTGTTAAGAGGGAAAAGGGATATATGATTATAATTAGAGAATCTAGCCCCAGAAGACTCACCTTTTGGAGTTTTTTCTTTGCTGAAACGGAATTATTTTCTTTTGGAGATGTAGAACTCCCTGAAGAAGCATGATGAAGTTTTTTCAGAATCTTCTTGATGAGATGTTTGACAGGTTTGTTGGTTTGCTTGGTCTGGATCTCCTCTTTCCCACATTTTTCCATGGGACTCTCTTCAGCGATTTTTGTCCTGTAGAACAGTTCAGCAAGTGATGCTTTTTCCTTCTTCATCTCAAATCTTGCTTCTGGAAGTTCAATTGAAGACCCAAACAGATATCCTTGGAGTGGACATACGGTTGTCTTCCCATGTTCTAGAGCATTGGCTTCTTGCATTGGCTTACCACTAAGTGTAATCGTGCTAACCTGACTGATCCTTGCTGATGATTCATTGGACCCATGTTCTTCAGCTTCAGCTTCAAGGAATTTCTCCAGTTCCTCGTTGATAAGCTTCAAATCATTTTCTGTCACCTCTGTTTTTTCCTCAGTTATATTCTCCAAAGACATGGTGAATGTTGGTGTTACAGGCTCGCTGATAATCCGTTCAGAACCCAGAGTTCCAATGGTGAGAAACCCATGGAATAGCCCCGAGATGACAGCGGATGTTTCATCTCCAAAGTTATCTTCTCCTCCCTTGGCTTCAAATTCTGTGAAGGAGTCTTCAAATTCCTGTTGGGACTGGGTCGAATATCTGGATCCGGATCCGTAGCCCAATGTTGACTTTGCATGGGAGTCTTGATCATTGAGACGTGAGTGAGCTAAAAGACAGTTACAGTAGTTCCCTGAAAGCAGAGTTCAAAGAATAGGACATCAGACACAGTTGCAAGGAAAGGACTTCGTGCGCTTAATATTGTGCTTATGCAGCACATGCCCCATTTCATGAGGTGGCTGCTTTATTAGAAAATCTAAAAAAGGCAAGATACTTATGACCCTCAGCTACATGACTGTGACCTCCTAGTTTTTGAGATTCTAGGGAAAACCTGTATTTTAACCTTTGTAATCTATCTGTTTTGAAATATAAATGACTCTGATGATTTGATAGCAATGGTTTCTAATTGCTCATCCTTATTTCATGCTGAGCAGGTGAGTTGATTATCATATTCAGCTTCACTGATCCAATCTAGTGATGATTTTTCATGTGACTTGTGCATGCCTTGGGCATTGTTTCGAGAAATTAGTTGTGAATGAAAGAAGTTGGAATACCGATTGTGAAATCCTTGAAAGGTTCAATATTACTTGGCCGTAACTTATGCTGCATCCAACCTGGTAACTGCAATGACAACAATATGAGGTGAGCTTAGCGGGATTTGAAACATTTATATTATTGTAAGAATCTACTAGAGTGGAGACATACCTTCATTTTGTTCTCGATTTGAAGAGCTTATTGTCAAAGTGTTTTGGTTTTCTTAGGAGGAATGTGTACAGAGAGATTTAGATGAATGGGGGGAATGGGACTTAAACGGTGAGGTAGGATTGTTAAAGAGCAAAACATCCAGGATATTTGCGTCATGACTAACTACAAGTAATGAGCCAGTGGTTGCTAGAAGGGCCTGTAACAGATGTGAGTAGAGAGAAACAAGTAGAAGGATACAAGATTTTGGTTAGCTGTTCTCTGTCATGATCAAATCAAGTGGACAAATCGGAGAGTGGTTCGTAGACCCTTGATTTCATGGAGTTATCTCTGTGCTGCATTACATACATTGTTGGAGTAGGTGAATGGCTGCTTGAACGTGTGCAAGATTGGTGAAGCCATTGATCAACGTCTGATATTAATTATAGATGCTAATGGGTCTATCATGTCTATCCTAAATCAGATGGTATGGAAAACATGCAAACATATTCATATGCAAGTAGACACATATAAACAATGGGGCCAGACACCTGATCGAATCAAATCCATGTACACATCTGTCTTGGTAGAGTAATCCTATACCGCACTACACTGCATGTACGATTATTTTATGGGGAATATTTTTGTGGGAAGCCAGTGCAACCGTTACTGGAAGGACACAAGAACAGTTTTGTTAAAAGCTGCTAATGCCAGATGAAATATACATCAAGGAGTCCATGAGGACTGGATATATTTGCTGAACTTTATGGTAGGACATGCTTCAGGATCCACCTCGAAAAGGTCCTCATCTCGTTTACTGGTGTCACTTTGGTTTTCCCGGTTAAAATATCTAAGTAATTTATATGTTGTGCATTGCAATTATTGGTTTCACAGCTGAGTTCAGTTGATGCACACGCTCCTTACTCTTCTTCCCTATCATTATCTGCGCTTTTGGGTTCGATATTCTTGTTTGCACTTTAAGAGTGACCATTCCTTAGGATTGTTGTCGAATAGTATATTTCTATTCTAACATCATTTTAGTTTGCCATCCCCTCCCTATTCCTGCTAGTCTGGGTGAAATCTGCAACATTGCTTGACTGAACTGCTGACAGATGATAATCATGCATTTGCACAAATTTTGTTCATGGAAGTTCTCAAAAACCATCTTCTTTGTTCTTTTGTCAAAATTCTTTCCGACTAAAGCACTTCACTTTCATCTTTTAATTTGCGTTTCCCCCTTCTCTTATTGTGAAAGATCCTGTTGCTTCCCCATGCAGTGATGTTATCGTAGTTGTTGTCGTAGACATATTTGGTGATTCTTATCATGAACTTGCACTTGATGCAGGGATGAAAATGACATCTTTTAGCAATTGAAAATCACTACTGCAATGCTTTTCCTGCTTGCATGTATGATTTTTGGATCCAGGTGGGTGCCACTCAGACAGGGTTGCTGGCTCTGATACATCAACATACCCCACAAGCATCTTGAAAGTTAAAGTGAACCAAGGAGGAAGATGTTGTTAGCATCCAGACAAAAGCCACCTCAAACGCCTTTAACTTGAAACCCCTCCGTTTGAATTTGGAGTACTCTTTGTTTGTCATGTGTCTGCATTATCATGGTCTATTCTGTTGAATACTTAGCTTCAATCATATTCTGTAATTTCCTGCAAACTTGCAGAGAGGTCAATAACTTACTCTAACGTGCTCTAATCATATTCTACAGCTCCCTAACAGAGGAAACTGCAGGGCCGAATAACTTGCTTGTTATATTTGATGACAATCTTAGCACCGTTGTCAATAGTCTTCAGAAACGAAACTTGAAACACATGACATGTTGCTCTAAGAAGCTAGTTAAGTCAAAAACTGTATTATTCCCACAGTTCTCTTAATGGTTGCTTTTTAATAATTCATCGGCATAGTTGCAATTTACATCAAAGAAGTACATAAACCAGTTTTGAGTAACATAATCATATTTGTGTGAAAAGTTACAGTATGAAGACTGTTCAATAAGAAGTTATGTTCAAGCCATGGATGCCACGTTGATATGTACGTAGTATTAATCTTTCAGAAGATTAACATGTGGTGTAAGTGATGAACTACCAACAATAAGATCTTAGTCGTGTTTAATTCATGAAATGTTTCTTATTAGACTGCTACTTTATTATGGATTGTTACCATAAATACTCGCTAGTTCTTTTTGGTTGTTTAGTTATTGAAACCACCTTTTATCTCTCTAACTGCCTGCTCTATCTTTTATCTATTACTATTTTCTAAGCAATGTGAGGATAAAAGAAAAAGGCTACGGATGTAAAACTTCGAACTCCAAATATGATGGATGTCGAGTTTTAAGTGTGGTTGCTAACCCAACTAAACCCCAGGTTCATTTTTGTAGTCCTTTAACCTTATTATTTTCTCATCCTATGCTTCAGATCATTTTGTGTTCGGAGTTTTTCTTCTAACATGTCTTTCAACTGTGTAGAACTTGCAGAGCTGGTTGATCTTTTCATCATTTGATCATTAATGCCTAGTGTCTTTTTTTTTTTTTATAATTTATTTATCATTTTATTTTTGCATTTCTCCCATCACTTGAAAAGATTTTGTTTAACCATGAAGATTCGAAAAGATTTCACTAGACGAAGGATTTAACATTTAAACACGTTACTGGCAGACCAGTCATGATCATTATTGAGATAATGATTGAGGTGAGACGAGCTTTCCCAAATTTGTCAAAAAAATCTGAAGTAGGTTCTGAGGGGATACTCATTATATATATATATACATATATATATATATATGTATATATATATATAGGGATGCTCATTTTGAGTTAACAGCCAAGCTACTAAAAAACATTTGAGTCCAGAAAAAAAAGGTCAAAATTAAAAACAGGTAGATGTGGAACATGTCTGATTGCCATTTTTGGAGGAAAGTGAGAATCAATTGCCCCCACACCATTTCCATTTCTACAGTCCCAAACCAAGACAAGAGCAAAGGCTGCAACAGTATGACTTTTCGTGGGGTATTGCCTGGTTCTATCCAGATTTGAAGGTGGCCATGTGAATCCCACATGGAATTTCAGAATTTTGATTGCTTTCCCAATCTCCTTTTCCAATGATTTTTTTAAGAACACAATCCTTTTACAGCGGGTTTGATACATTCAAAAATTTTACAGAAAATAAGCCCCTTGTATCTATCAACTGGATTAATCCAGCGAATGTTTTTTTTTTTGTGAATAAAGATGGAAAATCTGAATGATAGAATGGTACTGTGAGAATGCAGGAGGTGATGATTTATGAATATGTAGGGTACTATGGGCCATTAAAACACTGTTAAAATTGCTAAGATAGTTTGATAGGCACATGACATGTAGGTGTTGCAGTGAAGTTTGTTGGCAAATGAAGAAAAAATATATATATAATAATAAAATAGCATCTTAAAATGTACTATTGGATGAACTCAACTGATCATTCATTTAGCCTCGGATACCATGAATATCAATAAATAGTTAAAATACAGAAACTTTTTTCTCTGTGTT
>JBBYHL010319337.1:0-23395 GCA_038381835.1 Adansonia madagascariensis
ATAATGAAATCCCGCATGGAAGAAGAGGAAACTACAAAGCCCTTCATATCACCACATATTATAAAGGCACTATGTTACCCAAGGTGCTCATTGATAATGGGTTATCTTTAAATGTAATGCCTATGTCATGCTTGAGCAAGCTTTTCATTGATGTATCTCATATCTAAAATAGTCATACAATTGCATAAGCGTTTGAGAAACTTACCAAAATATTGTAGAGAACATCACCATTACACTTCAAATCAGCCCATGTATGTATAAAGTTGACTTCCATGTGATGGACATTACTTCATCGTATAATTGTCGATTATGAAGGCCTTGAATTCATTTTGCTAAGGTGGTACCATCATCTTTGTACCAAAAGTTGAAATTCATTATCGAGAACAAAGTTATCAGTATTAAAAAAAGAAGAAGATATCATTGGTACTACCTCAACTGATGCCCCATATCTTGAACCTGATAAAGATATCCCAGAAACCTCTTTCCAATCCTTTGAGTTTGTCAATGCTACTTATATCAAAAAAAGGTTGCCAATAATTTAGCCCTACCTTTAGAAAGTACTCACATAGGTTTGAAGTTGATTATCTGCAAAGGTGCCTAGGCTAGAAAGGGACTCAAAAAATGCCTTCAAGGAGTTGCTAAAGCCTTGAAAGTGGTCAACCAAATTGACAAAAAGGGTTGAGATTCAAGCTCAATGCACAATAAAAAAGAAAGCAAGCTCAGAAAAACCATGAGAAGAAAATGGCTTGTTTTTCAAGATAAGACATAGAGGACGAACCAATAATATTAGAGGATAAGCCAATAATATTCCCACCACCTTGAGAAAGTTTTTGTCAAAGGTGATATGTAAATACTGGTTCTGCTAATTCTATGATCATATTAAACAAGGCATTTGAGGATTTCTCCATCAATGCGATTAATGAGCCAAAGATGTTAACTACAAGTTTGAAGGTTGGTTTATGCCTTTTAGGGTTTGTTTTGAGTGTTTGGACTGAGACTGAGATTCTTGTACTGTTCAAGTCTATTTCAAAGTAATGCTTTGAACTAAACCTACATGCTCTTGCCTAAGAGCATTCTAGGATCCTTTGTATGGCAACTTTTATTAAGTATTATCAATGAAAATGACTAAACATTGTTCTTGTGTTCATAATTCTTGTTGATCTTAGACTTTTCTTTACATTTTTTTCCATCAATATTGTTCTTTTCCATATTTTCAAGTACCCCGATGAAAATGGCATTTATGTTCATACTGACACTTCAAAAATTGATTTCCAGCAATCGATTTATGCTGGTGAGGTTGAATTTGAAGAGAACCCCAAACCCCTAGACCTATTGAGATTAGTTGAATAGGAAGAAAAATAGATATTACCTCATAAAGAATCCACCAAAACCATAAACTTTGGAACAAAAGAAGACCCAGAAGAAGTTAAAATCAGAACCTTTATAAAGCCATCAACTCGAGCTAAACTAATAAGTCTTCTTTAAAAACAATGAGATGTGTTTGCTTACTTCTATCTAGACATGCTTGAAATAGATACCAATATTGTGGTTCATAAACTTCCCCTTAAACCCGAGTGTAAGCCCATATAACAAAAACTCAGAATTATGAAACCTGAAATGTTTTTGAAGATCAAAGAAGAAGTGAAGAAGTAATTTGATGCAAGATTTCTCGAGGTAGCCAAATAACCTAAATGGGTGGCCAATATAGTCCTAGTTCCTAAAAAGTATGGTAAAGTGCAAATGTGTGTTGACTACAAGGACCTGAATCGACCAGTCTAAAGGATAATTTTTCTCTACCTCATATCGATACCTTAATAGACAGCACTACTAAAATGCCTTATTTTCCTTTACAAATGGGCTTTGGGCTATAACCAAATCAAAATGGTGACTGAAGACATGGAAAAGACCACTTTCATAACCATGCAAAGCACTTTTTGATATAGAGTGATGCCTTTTGGGCTTAAAAACACTGGGGCAACCTATCAAAAGGCGATGGTAACATTGTTCCATAACTTTATACATAAAGAAATAGAGGTTTATATGGATAACATGATCGCCAAACCACTAAAAAAAAGTGAACACTATGCCAACCTGAGAAAACTCTTTAAACTACTGTACAAATATCAACTTAAGTTGAATCTTGCCAAATGCATATTTGGCATCGCATTCGGCAAATTATTAGGGTTCATTGTGAGCAAGAAAGGAATATAAGTTGATCCTGATAAGGTCAAGGCCATCTAGAATTTGTAGCCTGATTCATATTTCAGCTGATAAACAAATATGATCTAATCTTTCGATTGCTTCCAAAACAAAATCCTGGAGAATGGAATAAAGAATGTCAAGAAGCTTTTGATAAGGTCAAAAATTACCTCTTGAACCCTCTGATACTTGTGCCACTAGTGCCCGGTAGGTCGTTAATCCAATATCTATCAGTTTTGACAAGTCGATGGGTTACATATTAGGTTAACATGACAAGTTAGGCAAGAAGGAACAAGCTGTTTACTACTTGTGCAAGAAGTTCATAGCATATGAAAATAATTATTCATCTATGGAAAAGCTATGTTGTGCTCTAGCTTGGACGACTAGAAGGTTAAGATAATACATGTTGTACCACACTACATGGCTAATCGCTAAACTCAATTCCATCAAGTATTTTTATGAAGCTTACTTTGTCAATGAGGTTAGCTAGGTGGCAAGTCCTACTTTCGAGTATGACATTGTGTACCTAAATCAGAAAGCCATCAAGGGTAGCGTATAATAGATTTCGTAGCAAATTAAGCCATAAATGATAGCCTTTAGACTTCAAGTTTCTTGATGAAGGCTTGATGTGCATATTTAAGGAAGTGAATTTTGTCAAGTATGGGTCATCATGGAAAATGTACTTTAATGGAGCTTCAAATGCATTGGGGCATGGAGTTAGGGGAATTATCATCTTACCTGATGGAAACCACTACCCTTTCATTGCAAGGTTGAATTTTGATTGTACAAACAATAGAGCTAAATATGAGGCTTGCATCATAGGACTCCAAGCAGCCATTGAAAAGCACATTCGAACACTATAGGTGTTAGGAGATTTAGCTTTACCAGCTGAAAGGAGAACGGCAAATGCGTGATGCTAAATTAGTCAACTATGGTAATCTAATCTCAAAACTTAGAAAAGAGTTTGATGATATTAGCTTTCAGCATCTACCTCAAGAAGAGAACCAAATTGCCGATGCCTTGGCCACCTTGTCATCCATGTTCAAAGTCAATCGAGAATCGAATGTTGCTTTTATTCAAATGAGTATCTACATAGCCTCAACACATTGTTAGAAAGTTGAAGAATAGAAAGACAGTTTGCCATGGTATCATGACATCTTTCAGTACATCAAGGATCAATGGTACCCAAAAGATGCCATTAAAACTGACAAGAGAACCATCAAACGATTTACTGGAAACTTTATTTTGAATGGTGGGATTTTATACAAGAAAGGCTAGGATTAGTTGTTACTCCAATGCATGGATGCCTCTGAAGCCAAAAGAATACTTGAAGAAGTTCATGAAGGAATTTATGGTATGAACGCCAATGGACACCAAATGGCAAGACAAGTCATGCAATCAGGCTACTATTAGTTGACCATAAAAAAGGATTGCATTTTAAATTAAAAATGGGGTTGGAGTATCCCCTTAGAGTAATGGAGTTGGAGTATCTCCACTAGCAAAAATTTTAATATGAAATCTTTTTTTTTTGTATTTTAATTTTGATCAGAGTCAAAAGAGATTGATGTTGTAGGGGAACAAACCGAAATCATTTTGAGACATTCGAATGTCTCGAATAAAAGATATGAAAATTAAGTTGAAAATAAGGGATAGCATCATATCATCTCTATTTTTAAATTTTTTTTAGTTCCATCCAAAGACTTCAGAGGGTAAATGAGTGCCATTGGAAAGCTAACTCGATATGGTTTAACATAAAAGTATTCCAAAAATCCTAAAAAATCACTTTCTAGATAAAATTAATTTTTGAAGTTAAATCTATCTCGACACTACAACATCTACAAGGAAAAGGGCATGATGGAATTTGGAAAATCATTCCAAGCTTATCCAGAATCATTAAATCATGAACCATAAATTTTCGAAAAGGGCATTTTGTGAGCATTTTAGGAAAAATATTTAAAAATTTCTTAAAAATCATTTGATAGGCCAAAGTGGCCCAAGCAAAATGTTGCACATTGGTTTTAAGGGTTCCAGATAACAAAGATTCAAAAAATCATAACTCCTTCATCTAGGATGATTCGAGGCAAAGAAAACACCGTTAGAAAGGTAATTTGATGCTCTTTAAGTGAAAAATATTAAAAAAATCAAAAGAGATATTTTATGGTTCAAAATGATTTTTTAAATTCAAACTATAGTGCTGCTAGAGCAAAAAGAGGGGGATTATAGTTCAGTGATAGACTCGGGTCTAGGACGTCTGAACGTTTGTGATAGAAAGTAAAATGGGCTTCACAAGTTCATTCCATAATCTTGGAGTAGTTTGGGACAATGGAATAACCTGTTGACCATGTCACTAAAAAAAATATGAGACTCAAGATTAAGGTTTAATACTTAAAAGGATTTTTTAAAAAAATGAACTTATTGCACCATGAATCCAAAGCAAAAATGTTGATATACCCCTAAGATTGGAAGACCAATTTTATGAAAACATTAAGTCTATGCTATTCTTCATCTATTGGAGATGGCATGAACTTATTAACTTAGGGACTTTTCTAAAAATCAGGTTTTGAGAAACAAGCAAGCATTTTTATGGAGATATCATGAACAAAATATAGCATATACAAAGATAAATATGGATTAAACATCAAAACATACAACGATGACATTTTGACATGGAAATGGTGACATAAATGTAAGAATATGACAAATAGGGTGCATGTAAATGATATAAACATGTTTGGACAAAGGAATGGATGCTAGAGTTGTCAAGAAAGCATTTTTATTTCATGAGACTCCTTAAAACATAAGAAAATGTTTGAACATACCTAAGATATGGTAAGGTGACCATTTAAATATGACATGGATATGTGAATATAGAAGGAACATGGCAAAAGATGCATGAACAGGGACTATGTGATGATGAAAATGAAGTACGATGAGTTTATATATCCAACAACATCAAGGTGTCAATAGGGTCATCAAGGTCCTAAGACTACCATAACCAAGGCAATAATGCATGAGAGTCTTAGAAGGGTCATGACAGCATGAAGGGCTCACTAAAATGAAATGGATGATTAAAACAAAAATGTATGGAACAAGGTAAAAAATACTAGAAAAAGCTTAAACTTTCCTCTTTTTTTAAAGCAGTGACTTTAAGCTCAGTTCATTCCCTCTTTTTGCTATTATTTAGCAAGAAAAAGGTGAAAGGAAAAAGCTTTTTGGTAATACAGTTGCTAATAGGGTGTTTTAAGGATGAAAGTATGTGAAAAGTTAAGTTTTTAAAGGTGTTATAGGGAATGGAGGTTGGTTGAGGGTGAAAGGCAATAAAATAGTGTTTTGGTGAGTTTTCTAAGCTAAAGTTGCTAGAGGATTTATGGGAATGAATGAAGAGTTTTCTGAAATTACTGGAGAGCTTTTTCTTATAGCTAAAAGTTTTTTTTTGAGATAGCTGGGAGAGTCCTCCATTCAATGTTCAGCCACTACTTTTAGAAGACAATTCCAAGGCATTTTTGATCTTTCTCTCCTACACTAAGGGATATCTCTAGCTACCATGCTCAGCTAACTATCTTTCTATTGGTTTTGCCATGTTGAGCAAGGAGACAGAAAGGCTGTGACAACCTATAACTAGAGATATGCCTGCCATACCCTCTTACAACCATATATCTTATGAAAATAACCTTTGTCATTGATTGGTGGGCTCTAAAAATCTGTTCAAATCTATTCATAAGCCTATAGTTAAGGTTTGCAATGATTTATAATAGTTTCTTTGTGCAAAAACATGTTTAAATTGGGTTTTTGAAGGCTAAAAAGTGGCTCAAACTAGGAAAAAATTCCTTAGTGTATCGATACACAAGGTACTTTTTGTCAATGATTATCTATACAATGAGCTGTGTATACATACTAAGAGCAAAAAATATTTCCAGACCTGAGACTTAAAGGCTTGTATTGATACTCCATGGATTTGTATTGATACTCATGCTTATGAATTGATATATTTTGCCAAAAATCACAACTTTAGCTATTGCCAAGGTTTGCATCAATACCATAACTCAAGTATCGATACCAAACCCTCTTGTATCGATACTATATGTGAAAATTCAAGTTTTTAATGATGTAAAACCTCGTATCAATACTTATGCATCAATATAACTAGTATGTACCCTGGCTTCTCGAGTTATCTCAACTTGGTCACAAATAGTGGGAAATAAATTCATGTATTCATTTGAATGACCCTGGTGACATCATGAAAAATGGCCTTTGATGCCTTATTTTATATTTTTCTTTAATATGACCCATAGGCATTTTAGACCTTCTAAAAAAAATTTACCTAGTGTCGTGTCACCTAATAGTGCTTGCTGACACAGTACCTAGCAATCATCCCCTAGTTTTTATTTTAATTTTTGATTTTATCATCCTTTAATTGAGTTTTAGGGTGCTAAAAATGGGTCGGACAAAATGGGGTGTCCACAGCTGCCTCTCTTTGGCCATTGTTAAGTATTAGAAACATGGCAAAAACAAAAAGACACCATTTTGTTCGAGGAGGTTAATGTTTGATGTGCTTGTAGAAAAGTAAAGAGTTATTTTAGTATCATGTCGAGATGGGTTAAATATCCTGTAGAGAAAGAGATTTTGATGAGTTTTGTAGGGTTTGACCTCCCTACTAGGTTGTTTTTTTTAGGTTTAACAACAAACAGATGCCATCAACTTGTGTGGGCTTTGAGGTAGGTAAAGAAAGACATCCAGCTCTTTATGGAATAAGGTAGATAGGTGGCACCAGCTTATGGTGGCTTTAATAAGCATCCTACTTTTTAAGGACTGAGGTATATTAGTGCCACCAGCTTGTGTGGGCTTTAAGCTAGGTAAAGAAAAATGTTCAACTCTTTATAGACTAAGGTAGATAGGTGTCACTAACTTGTGTGGGCTTTGATCAACATCCTGCCCTTTGAAAACTATGGTAAATAGGTTATGTGGGCTTAGATAAGCATCTTGGTTTTTGAAGACTAAGGTAAGTGAGTGCCACTAGCTTGTGTGAGCTTAGATAAGCGTCCTACTCTTTGAGGACTGAAGTAGGTAGGTGCCACCAGCTTGTGTAGGCTTTATGGGAGGTCAGAAAAGTTATCTTGCTTTTTTAGGACTAGAAAAAAATAAGTTTAGATACACTTCTTGGGTGATTTTTAATGACCATGAGGTTTTTCAAAATCAAAAAATTGTACCTTAGGTTTTCTACATATTTGACTCTTATATACAAAGCTAGTACCTGTAGGATATTAAATACTGCATAATGCATAGGGATACAATTGCCTGTCTAAATGATGCAAGGGTAATGACTTTAAAAGCCTAATTTAGTGGTTGGTTTGATAAGGTGGCCTTTCGCCCAAGGTTTGTCAATCTTGCTCTAAATTTTTAGAGGCTTTGAATATTAATGTTGTCCCTTTTTCGAAGGTATGAGAGGTCCATGACCCTTTAGTGGGAGAAGGTTTTGAGTAGATTTTTGAGATGTGGGGTCCCAGGGCAAGATTGGTTGTAGCCTAAAGAGTTTATTCTAAGTCTTTAGACATGAAACAAAGCTCTTGCAAAATTCTATCTTTCCAAGTAATGCTAGGAAGTTCTGTTATCAGTTTTGATTATTTATTAAGCAATACCAATTAAATGATAAACACGATGCGACATGGAATGCAGAGTTACAAAAAGATTTTGTGAGAAATCAAGTAATTTTATTTTCATTCGAAGAAAGAGAGTACAAGTTATGAAAAACTTATGAGATTCTGAAAGATTTTAAAATACAAAAGGGATAAGAAAGTCTTCCTAGTCGATTGACTCTGATGATGATGACATGAATTCTCCCCTGAGTGCTTTTGGAGATTTATTTTGAGCAATTAATCCTCTTGATGCTGGCCGACTCATAAGAAGATTTTTTAGATTGCCCTATTATGGGATAGAAGCCTTAAAGCTAAATAGTTTCCATCGTTTGAGTGCAGGTGTGGATAAGGTTTGGTGGGGTTTGGTTAGCATAGAACAGATGGGTTAGGTTATGACTTGGTGCCTTGGTTAGAGTTATGAATGTGAGGAAAATTGGTTTTGGGCTAATGATGGTTTGGGCTTGACTTGGTTTGGGTGAAGGGATCTAGTTAGTTAAGTCACCCTCTCGAGTTTTCAACGTAAACTGGTCCTCTTTTCTTTCTTCTTCTTATTTTTTTATTATTTTTTGTTTGTTTTTTGTGTTATTTTTTGTTGCTTGTTTTTTATTGTTTATTGTTTATTGTTTTTTTTGCAGAATAGTAGGTGAAGGACTAATAGAATGCCCTTTCAATTTTTCATCCTAAAGTCTTTTCAGGAATAGTATTTCTTAATAGAATCAGAGTTCATAGGGTTGGGTAGGTCGCTACCATCCATCTCGGTTAAGATTAAGGCTCCTGTAGAGAATACACATTTCACCACGTAGGGCTCTTCCCAATTTTGGGTCCATTTCCCGTGACCATCTTTATGGATTGAGAGAATTTGTTTGAGTACCAAGTCACCTTCTCAGAATTGGTGAGGATAGACCTTTTTGTTATGGGCCCTCATCATGTGCTTTTGATACAACTGCCCGTGAAAAATGGCTTTAATTCTTTTCTCTTCATGAGATTGAGTTGCTCATATCAGGTTTTAACCCATTCAACTTGTTTAAGTTAGAATTCCCTTAAAACCCTGAGCAAAGAATTTTATCCTTAACAGGTAGGACAGCCTCCGCGTCATAGACCAAGGAAAATAAGGTAGCAACTGTAGAAGTTCGTATAGCCATGCTATAAGCATGTAAAGCAAAAGGCAACTTTTTATGCCAATCATACATCTCAGCCATCTTTTCAACAATTTTCTTGATATTCTTATTGTCCACTTCAACTACCCTATCATTTTTGGGCAGTGTGGGATAGAGTTTCGATGTTGAATTTTAAACTAAGAGCAAACTACTTGCATCATTTTGTTTTTTAAGTTGCGTGCATTATCAGCAATGATTTGCTCGTGAAGACCATATCTACAGATGATGTCTCATTTCAGAAATTTGCATATAGTAGATCTGGTGACATTGGCATAAGAAGCTGCTTTCACCCATTTGGTGAAATAATCAATTGTTACCAAAATAAAGTGATGCCCATTAGAAGCCTTAAGGGTAATTGGTCCAATCATGTCCATGCCCTAAACAGAAAAAGGCCATGGAGATGTCATAACATGTAGGGGTATTGGTGGGATGTGGATTTTGTCAGCGTAGTTTGGCATTTGTGACACTTTTGAGCATAATTAATAATTTTCATTACTCCTAATATTTTTTTAACTTTGGGGATACTTTAACCCTGCAACTCTAAGGGTATACTCCAACCTTTTTTTTAAAGATACAAATTTTCTCTTTATTCCTAAATATTTTCTTGACTTTATCCCTAGGGATACTCCAACCCCACCTCTCTGAGGGGATATTCTAACCCTGCTTTACCTAAAAAAAATCCAAAATTTTCTCTTTTAAGTGCCTCAGACTATTTTGATAAAAATCATCTTTGTTCCCCAAATCACCACCGAATCCAGACTAGTCTCTAAAATTGTCATTCTTGAATAATCGAAGGTAATTACAACATACATTTCGTTTGCCCTTCTTTTTTATGTTCCTTTGGTTATAATTGCTTGTTTATGATATTATTATGTTCTTCATTTTCGTATTACTAACACGTTTCTTTTTATAGTGGTTACCATGCATTCATGTTTAAATTTTTTCAATAAAACTTACAAGGAAATGTTCCATGTCGGTATCTCTCCAGTGCCTAATACTAAACATCCTAAATTTTAAAATCCAATCCGGACATTGTTTTCACAAAAATCCCAATGTTCCTTATAGCTCCGAGGCGCATAGGTGATCTAATTTTTCTTTGAAAACTCAGATTTACATTTTCCACCTAAACATCATGCATTAAAGAGGATTGTATCTAAATAAAGACTAAATGGAACTAATTTAACCAAGACCAAAGTAAAACATAGTTAATAGGTACTGATTTCGAGCATCATAAGGATGCTAGTCCTTTCCCATGCGTAACCAACTCTCGAACCCAACCAACAAATCTCTAGACTTTGTAGACCTTGAAATTAATGATTCAAGTTTTGTAACTCGAAATATTGTTTTCAGTAGGCATTCGATCATGCTTAGCCCAAAATGATCGATGGTAACTCTAAATTTATGGATGTTTCATGGTGGCCATTCATGACAAGTTGGGTGAGTGATTCGCTTGAAGGTCTCCCTCCCTTTCATGTTATTATGCCTGATCCAAATCCTAATCAATGGATAATCAAAGGCTTGATCATAATCAACCATCGTTTAATTTTTAAGTCAAGCGGCTATGCGCTTTGGATTGTTTGAAATTTTAAAGGAGGGCACATGGCGACATGGATGAATATTATTGGTCATGAAAGCCATGTTAGCTTTTTTTTAATGGAATATGACATTGGGGTAATCTGTTGGATGGACTTAAATTATAGGTACCAACATGAGAAAAAAAGCTATTCAGGTACTAAAATGAGAATCTGGGTAAATCATAGGATTAATTATGTATTTAACCCAAATAATTAATTTAAGGTGTCTGTAACATTTTGAATATGAATCTTAAGATATTAAAGCACAAAAAAAATAAAATCTCATTTGGAATAGGGCTAGATTGTCAGAGCAAATTGCTCGTTTGACTTTTCTATGTAGCTATTATAAAATAACTAGAAAATTGAAGTCACGACCAATTTTTTTGAGTTAAGTTTAATCTGATACTTATTAAAACCAATCCTTTTAAAGTTTTAAAGATTATTTTACAAGGATTTATTTTATTGTTTACATTGAAAGCCAAGGAAAAGTTAATTTCAAAGTCGATTACGTGTAGAGAAGGATTAACATCCCCATAATGCCTTAAAATTGGTACCATTTAACCCTCAAGCTTGTTGGTTCTGATTTCAATATTTAACCATAATCCCCTAAAATGCTATAATGAATTTAAAATGATTAACCCAATTTTCATGAATTCAAAATTTTTTATGCTCCTTAGAGTTCAATAGAAAGAATTTTTCTTATGTTTCAAACTATTTTCTAGGTTTGTTGTTTGAAAAGAATATTTTTGGATTAAGAGTAAATCTAGACAACTTTGCCAATAGAATGACAAAAGACTGAAAAATATTTGAACCCTAAAATACTATCTTATTTTTTTTTAAATCGATAATCGAATTTTCATGAATGTGTTTATGTCATTTTGCACAGACACATAAAAGTGATTAATTACAATATATTATCTACATATTCATAATGTAAGCAAGAATAATAAAACAAGGTCAATTTGGTATGTAGCTCATAAGAAGTTTTGATCACTTAAGAAAATAACAAATAACAACTAGAGGCATGTTTAGATTCAAATTGTGATTAAGACATAAAAGTTTTAGTGAAAAATCAAACAAAGTTTGAAAATGAGTCAGAAAAAGGATTTTCGAAGAAATTTTCAAAAAAAAATGGTCAAAAATAAAAAAATGCGAGAATTAGTTGAAAAATCCATCAAATTTTGAAAAGTAAGTTATTTCGAAAAGGTTTTTGAGAAAAAGGTGAAAGAAAGTTAAAATTAAGAGGAATTTAAAATTTTAGCTTAAATAGATTTCTGGCCTATGACTTAGCATTCAAATGCCTTTCCACTATCCAGTAATGATGCAATAGTGCCTACCCTAAGGTATTTGAATATGTCCAAGAATGGTGGCTTGAAATTTATGCATGGTAATCTCACTCAAAAAAAAGAGACAACTTGCACATAAAATGCTTTTTTAATTGTTTGTCCACCCAAACAAACTCTGAAAGAGGCAAATAAGACGATGTTAAAAATAAAACTTGATAAGTTTTGATTTAAAAAATATTGTAAAGATCCCAAGAAATCATTAAGCAATGAAAATATTCATGCAACCAAATTTGGTTGCAAAATGCAGAGTATGAAACAATAGTAAGAAAAACTAATTCATTACTTATCTAAACGGACTCAAAAAAGGGCATATGATACACCATTAAAAGCTAATTTAATGAAGTAACATAAAAATCCTATATAAATGCCAAGAAATTCATTTCATGGACCAAAAGTATGGATGGCACTTGTTTTGACAACTAGGCATAGGGAGACTTGACCAGCAAATGAGAACTAATTTGTTACCTATCCAAACATGCATAGAAAAAGGTATGAAACATCATTGGGAGGCTAACCTCATGAAGTTTAACCTAAAAATGCTAGAGATTAGGTAGCCACGTGGATGCAACCTTTTTTTGTCGCACATTAGGTAATAGGTAAAACAAGAATAAGTATTCCCAACTTTTGGCCAAAATGGTGTCCAATTGGAGGCTTTCAAAGTTGATTTTTTAGACATTTAAATGTCTACATGCAAGGATTTAAAGTTAGGTAAAGTGATTAAGAACCATGGCATAAGTTATACTGAAAATAAGACCTAAAAGTGACAAATGAGGGTTGAAAATTAGGAATTAGCATCCAAATACCATTCTCTCGATAGTTGTCCATGCATGTTTAACCTAAATGTTTCTATCTAAGGATAATTAGAAACCTTCTTAACAGTCTAATATGGTATGATAACGAGCTTATCTTGAGCACAATTTAATTGGCACTCAAACAATGCACTAACCATGTAAACACTTGAATTGAAATTTCAAAGGAAGCTATAGAGCATAAAATGCTCCACACCCTTTTTGCCTTGTCTCTTCCTTTATCCAAGTACCTCTAAACATTCGTAAGGTATTAGAATACCTCTTTAGTGGGGCTAACATAGTATATAAAATAGTAGCTCATAATGCCCATTCTACTCACTAACTGCAAGTCCACAAAGCTTATCAATAAGGCTTATGTATTCAAGGTTAAAATTAATTTAAAGAAAGCTTAAATCAATTTGTTGTAACCTCGAACCATAATTCATCTAAGCATAATACAATTTAATGTGTCCCAAGTTTATGAGGTGAAATTATAATAAAAACCATAAGCTAAGGTTGGCACATTAATTGAGCTAATTTTAACCTATCCTTAAGAGATATTAAAAACAATTTTAACTAAACAAGCATGATTAGCCCCTTGGTGGTCACATGAGCATGAATCTTAAATCACCAACATCACTAAGGCTTAAGAACCCTAAGTTCATAGGGCCTTATGCAATGTTTGACATCAAAGATAAATATACATATTATCAACCACATATCAAACTCATTCAATACCATAGAAGAACAAAGAAAATGCAAGATCATTATATGGAAACATCATGGCTAAATCTTTCATGGGGAAATAACCAACTTTAAATTTCATTCTCCTTTCACCAAATGTGTAGCAAACTCAATTTATATTATTAAAAAGCATAGAAAACACAAAAACATGGCATATACTTCACTATGGCTAAACAATTAGAAAGAATATAGCTAACTCCATAATTCACATTTCATCCTTATTTTATCAAGCATGTGGCAAACTCAATTCAAGTCATCAAGGAAACAAAGGAAACATTAAATCATGGTACATTATTCTTCATTACAAGTCATCAAAACATAGATTAAACATGTGCCAAACATCATGAAATCATGCATAAAGGAGGAAATGCATGAGATCATAATAACCTATAGCCAAATTCTCTAAAGAGTAATAGTCACTATCAAGTTTAGAACAATAAATGCACAAGATCATTAATACAAGTTAGCCACATGGAGAAAAAAGCATGAACACATGTTATTACCTTGTTAACATTGAAGATGTAGTAGGAACCTCATAAGGAAAGTACATCAAGCAAATAAAAGCAAAAACAATAATAAAAAGAAGAAGAAATTATATCTTTTAAAATTTCCTAGTAAGAATTCCTCTTATTTTTAAGTGATTTTTTGGTTGTAAGGTGGCTAAGTTAAAAGTTGTAAACAAATGAAGACCTCATGCTTATATACAAGGGGTGATGCCACATACCATGGGTGGTATCTGAAAATGTCACCTTGCATTACCATGGTTTTTTACATTACTAGCCTACATCTTTATTTCTAATCATGCATTTATAGGAATAACATTTTCATGCTTTCATACCTTTTTAAGATGGCATTTTTATGTTTCCAAGTGTCTTCAAATTATTTTACTAAAGTCTATGATGCCCTTGTCCATTATTAAAATTGCAACAAAACATTATGTCACATTAAACTCATTAAATTCAACCATGATAGCATTTTTGGAGTAAACTTGTACATTGATTTTTTTAATCAAATTAGTGCTTTGTGTGATCTTCAAACAATTCAGTTAGATTGTCCTTCATAGAGTTAAAATGTCCTCAATAATTTTCTTCCAAAATGAGGATTTCTATCTCGAATCCTTAGGATTAAGCTCCAACAATTCTTTTTCTAAGTTTTTATTTAAAGCTAAGCTCAATTGCACTTCCTTGACTTTCTCTCCATGTTTAGTTTCATAATGGTGAAATTAATTTCAAATTTTGAGTTCCTTTGCTCTTCAAATTTGAAACTCAACCTTTTGTCTCATATTTAACTTTAACTTTGACTTTGTCTTTTGTTGACTTTAAGTTTGACCTTTAAAACCAAACATCTTTTAACTTCGATTGTATTCAATAATCATTCTATTTTCTCGAAGGGGCTAAAGAAGTCAACTTATACTTTCGATTAGATTTTCCATGGCTAAGGTTCAGTTTTCTAATCCTAACGTTTTCTAGTTGAATTGCCTGATTAAGCTTACGTTTAGTTCTTCTATCGAATTTAGCTTTCAAACTCATTCTAAGACATATTGGGCCTTGTGATAATTGATACTTTATCTAAGAGGGTCTTGGTTAAGATTTATTGGTGGGCCTATAAAATCGAGAAATATTCAATTAAAGGGCTCAAACAAAATTAAGTATCTATAGCTACCTTTTTTTAGCTATTGCTGACAAAATAGGAATAATGCAAAAACTATTACATAATTTGTTTGAGACATGAAAAAATTTACTTTGAGAGAAATTTTTATTTTTGTTATGATGCTTGCTAAAATTAGTTTTTACCAATTGAAAACAAAGTCTTGGTGGAGATTCCAGTCTCAATAAGAGGAAAGAAAAGACCTCGATAGTGATTTGAGGGTTGGCTTATTTTTGAAAATAATTAGACTTAAAAACAAAAGGCATCAGGAATAATCTAAGGTTCAACCAATTTCTTGAAAACAAGTTTGACTAAAAAATAAATAATTTTTGACAATGATTCATGGCTTAACCTATTTCTCGAAAATGAGTTCAACTTAAAACAAAGGGCTTCCAATAATGATCTAGGGCTTGGCCCATTTCTTGGAAACAAATTCAACGTAAATCAAAAAAACCTTGGAAATGAACCAAGGCTCAAGCCATTTCTTGAAAATTAGTTTAATTTAAAACTAAAAATAAAAAAGATTAGTGTGAGATTTGGATGTCACCTCCAAAAACTTAACCATACAAAATCTTGGACTGCCTAAGTCTTAAATTTTGAATGCTTCCACCTTAAGCTTTAGATATATGACCAAAAACTTGGGCTTGTTTTGACTATCACCATCAAAGAATTAAATTTTGGATGTCACCATTAATTTTTAAAAACATGAGAGCTATTTTGAGTTAAAGCCAAATTGTTTTTCATGGATAGGATTAAGAAGTGATCATTTTTAGAGGATAAGCACTTTTAGGCATGCATAGGAAACCATAATCAAAGCAAGCTTCCTTTCTACCCTAAATTAGAATAAACTAGCCTAAATTTACATATTTTAGGAGTGTAGATTATTTACTTGCAAGTAACATTGGATAGAAGGTACCAAAAGCCAAAAATTAAATTAGGGCCACTAGATAACCAATGAGGGATCATTTTGTGCATGAAAATTATGAAAAATAAGTTAAAACAGGGGCCATTTTCCTGACTCTTTAAGGAATTTTGGGATTAAAGATTGAAAAGCCTTTTTTTTCATTTTTTCACAACCATTAAAAAATAAATCCAAAAAAAAAAACAAAAAAAGAGAGAAAAAAGATAAAGAAAAGCTTGATATGTAATTTTTTTTATCTTCTTTTCTTTTATTTTACTTTCTTTGTTTATCTTTTCCTCATCATGCATATTCTATACCATGCATTTATAGTTCCATAGTTTCCTAAAATCAAATAAAAAGGAAAAATAATGCTTTTCATTCATTCCTATTTTGTTTATGCACTTGAAGCCTGTTATGTTGCTTTACTAAGCATTTATACATGTTCATTACTTTTTTCCTTTTTTTCAACAAAATAAGGTCCAAAGATATTAAATGAATTAAACTTTTAAGTTAATTTCCTCAAATTTTTTGTTTTAAAAAACCTTTCAAGTTATGTGAAGTATGGTCTGGCTAATTACATTAAACCTTGATAATTCTTTTATATTCTTCGAGCATTATGAAATTGGGAAAAACAAGCTCGTTCATGTTTGGATGCTACTGTAAAATGGCTACAAAAATTATTTTCCAAGTGACTTTCAACTTAAAATGTCTTTAGAGTTTTATAGTTTGCAAAGTCTAGTTTTTTGCTCAACTATGAGCTATTATTGGGGGTTACTTTTAAAAACCATTTTGGTGGCCATTTAGTCTAGATCTCAAACTTAATATGCTGGCCTTAAAATGCCAAGAAGTCACAATAAAATGACTATACACATAAATTTCACGTCAAAAATATGATAAAAAGAATTTGGAGACAAATAAATAAATTTGCTTATCAGAGTTGAAAGTTACAATCTCTAGATATTCTTAAAATAAAGAATTCTTTTGATTTTTTTAACAAATCTTAGATTCAATGGTCTTCAAACTTGATCTTAAATTAAATGTCAGCTTTAGGGGTCTTTATTCTAGAAAAATGGAATTGAACTCTCTTTTGTTACTGGAATAGGATCAAAAAGTAGCTTCTTGAGAATAGACTATCATTCTTTAAAAGTTTTTTTAATTCTTGTGAGAGATATTCTTAAGACTTTAGAGAATTTGGGTCTTCAAAATTTATTCTTCTCTTCAGGCTTATGAATTGTGGAATTATTTTCTTGAATGGCTTAAGGGAGGTCCTCTTCATAATGTAGTTGAGCCAAACAAAATAGAGTTCTTAAAGAATATAGTTTCTTTGAAAAAAATCATTTTGATGAATTATTTCTTAATTAATTTAATTTAATTAGATATAAAATTCCTTTATTTATCTTTTAATTAATTTAATTTAATTTGAGATAAAACTTCATTGTTTATCTTTTAATTAATTTAATTTATTTAGAGATAAAACTCATTTATTTATCTCTTGATTAATTTAATTTAATTAGAGATAAACTTATTTATTTGTCTCTTATATTTAATTTAATTGGAGTATAATAACTAATTATGATGTCATTGATTTCACATAGTGATGTAGAATTTAATTAATAATTCCTTATTTAAAACAAATTTCAGTTAACACATGGAAATTTGTGATTAATTGAAAATATTCTACTTTTACATAGCCTCACTTAAAGTTGTCAAAACAAACTATGAAACCGAAAATAGCAACTCCCTTGTTTTTGCTTTATTTGCATCTGCGACTAAAATCATTTGTGGCTAATTGTTCAGCCACCAAAGGATTTTTGGGGAATTTTTTAGGTGAAACCTCTCCGAGTTAGTATTCCCAGCAAGTATTATACACAACTTTTTGAATCCATTTGAGTAGCTAAAGAATCTTTGTTCACTGTTTGGTTCCTCTAGATCCAATAACCAAAATGGGTTGTAACTATATCTTGGACCACCAAAATAACTTTTGGGAATTTTTCAATATTTTTTGGTGCATCAAGTTAGCTTTCCAATAGTATATCACATGTGGCTTTTTGAGTCTATTTAAGTAGGTAACAAATTTTTTTTGTTTGCTAAGTGAATCTTCAATATCTTGCAACTAGAGTGAATAATGTCTTAATTTTGGCCCCTAAAAGTTTTTTTTTTAGGAATTTTAGAGTATTTTTAATTAAAATTCATTGAGTTAGTTTTTCAATGGGGATTATACATGACTTTCCATGTTGTTTAAGTATGTAATAAATTTTTTGTTTACTACACGAGTCCCTTTACTTTACTAGTTACATCATGCTTTTTTTATATCAAATGACTTTATGGGTTTTTTGTTGTGTTTTTATATTAAACCTTATTGAAGTAGCTTTCCAACAATATGTACTATGCATAATTCCAAATCCATTTTGGTACTAAACAAATTGATTTTCTCTAAGTGTGCAATAGCCTTACTTACTTTTTCTCTAAGGCATTTGAATGCTCTAATTATTTCCATCTAGCCCATAAGGTATATCCCATTCATCCTTTGGGTCCATGCTATGAATTATATCACAATCCAAGCTTGGATCCATTTCATATCATCTCAAGCTAAGATAAGGTGTGTGGGAAGCCAAACGTAAGTAGAATAATTAAATAATAACAGAATACATTTTAGCTACTACCTAGGTGCATATAAATAGGCTAGAACTCCTACTCCTACAAGATTTGTTATTCCTAGAAGAAAACTAGTTAAAATTAATTATAAAACTTATCCTAAAGTAAAATAAAACTCTTATCCTAAACTATAATCTAATTAAATGAGAATTCTTAAAATAAAAAATTCTAAACATAGATCTAAATTAACTACTTTATTCTAACAAAATTTAAAATGAAATGAACTCTTAATTGTTAATGCTTCTGCATTATTCTCCACCGGTTGAAAGATTAGTAATATCTTTAGAAAAGACCATAACTGGGAAAATCTGAAAAAAAAAAGGAAAAAGAGGAGAGGGAAGAGAGATAAAGTACATGAATTATTAGGTGTCTAGATTGCATTATCTGTAGAAATTACTTTGGTAGTCAGGTAATTACATATGACTTATACTTTACTACATGTCTTAAGATACTTATAAAGTATATAGAATGTTTTATTGCATTGGTAGTTAAACTTGCTTTTCTCTAAAAAGTTTTTTTATTTAGTCCAATGGAAATCCAGAGAAATATGGAACTTCTTTGTTTTCTAATTAGCATTGTAAGATAAAAAAATGTTTCTTAGGAGAAAGACTACTCACAAAACATAGGTAGAAAACCTCAAAATAATGGTGGGATTAGTTAATTGATTATGGGTAATGATGAGGCTATTATAATGTATGGATATAATAAAAATGTCTATGTCAGATGGGTAAGTGTAGAGTAAGGAGTCTCAAAGATAGAAGAAAACTACCCAACAAAACCTTGCTTTTATTAATTTCACTAGGATATCGTAGTTGAATTCCCTACAATGATGGAAGGCTTTGCATGTTGGTAGAGTTGCTATTATTTGAAGATATCATATTTTTCACATTCTTATTTATACTGATAAATTTGTTTAAAATGGTTTGGCAACTTCAACAAGTTTTGAAATATAGACTTTAAGAAAATAATGGTAGCAACTTTATAGAACAAGCTATAATCAAAATTTTGCTATGTAAATAAATTGATATGTTTCACGTACTTATCTTAACATATTTATTTTCTTTATTTTTTTAAATATTCAAGCTTATTGTTTAAAATATTTTTTAAATTGATTATAGAGTCTTAAATTGCTTTTATCTTTTCTATTTAGGTGTATATATATAGCTGTTATTTTTTATATTAACTTTGTGCTACTAGGTGCCCCTTAAGTTATACTGGTTGGTGACTCCCATTAGTTAATCAAAATAATTAATTTCTTATTCATTTTTAAGTTAGTCTTAATTATTTCTTTTATAAGTAAATTTATTTTTTTTTTATATTTTTGTAGGTCTAAAGTGAAAAAGAGCTTAGAGGTGCAACAAGATTATAACAGGGAAACTGAAGTGTTTAACTAGTAGTGCCAACATTCACCCATAGCCTTTCAACTTCCTGAAAGGTCAGTGCCTTCGCTCGAGAAAGCTAAGGTTGGGACACAGTTGAATATATTCTTGCGTGGGAAGTTTTTCCTTTCAGGCTTATGGACCTTTATAAATAAGATCTTTTAAGAATGAAATAAGGACCTTTTAGCTTTTATAAAACTGGCTTTTTCTAAGGTAAGGGAAGCCACAAAAAGTTTACAAAAGGTAAATGAGATTTATGGAAGCTTGAAAACTTAAGAACCAACATCTCTAGTTTTTTCTTTTCCCTTTACTTGTCTTTTATCTTTCTTGTGATATTTATGACAATGAAATTCTTTTATTTTGAGTTTTCTTCAGTTTGCATGAATTAATTTTGTTTTTCTAGGGTTGCGATGGAATTCAGCATGTAGTTTGTATTCTTATTTTACTCTCTTTCTTAATGTTAATGATATTTGAGTTGTTTATTCAATCTTATACTTAATGCTTCTAATTGCTTAATCTCTAATTAGATTGATTTGGTAAATAAAAATAAACTTGAAAAAAGAACTTTTGTGTTTAGATATAAATTAATATGTTCATATCCATTTATCTAATTTGATGAATTAACTTGAATGAAAGATAAGAATATACTTACATGCAATGTAATGTGTAAACAGTATAGAGTCAAAGCTTAACGGGTATCTTTTTAATTTAATTCTCATAGGAATATGATGAACAAGTTGAGAGGTATATGTTATAAGATCATGAGAAGAGACTTAAAAATACAGTAGAGCTTTAGGTTAGCAATTCATTATCATTAGTCAAGTTAAGAGAATGGAAGAGATTTAAATGAAGGTTGTGGGAAATTGTAATCTAGGTTTTTCTCTATTGATTAATCAAACTCCAATTGTCTCTTTGCTTGTTATTTTCTTTTATTTCTTTAATCATATATTTAAATAAAATTAAGTTGTCATAATTTTAATAGTTAACAAAATTAATATGATTCCTCGCGAGAACGATCTCTACTTATCATTATATTACTTGTTAATGATGTAGGTACTTTTAGCAGAATCTACAATAAGCTTTTGGCAAAATCATTATAACCGTTTTACTTGATCATAATTTTTTAGTAATGTTTTTATGTAACATTATAATGCTTGCATGAAATTGGCAATATTTTTACGTAATGTGTTACATACAAGCATTACCTTCAACCTATAACATATATTACATACAAATATTACCCACACTTTAATGCTTTATATAAATTCTAATGTTTATATGTAACTTCGATAATTTTTAGTAAAACTTTTTTAACTAATAAAAATAAAAAATTATTTTAAAGTTAATTTTTATTAATATAACATATTTATGGCTAATATTAAAAATATATTAAAAACTTAAAAAATATAATTTTTTATAACATAATCATTACTAATATACCATAATAAATTATTAAACTAAAACAATATGGAAATTATTTTTACTTCAAAAATTACTATAAAAATTAATGTCCTACATATATAGTATATTTAATAAAAAATAGAAATAATTTTGAGAAAATTATAGTTAATTCTTAAAGGAATATTTTACATACATACATTACAAATTTGGTAATGATTTTATATAAAACTATAATGTTTATGTACAATTTGATAATGTTTGTATGTAATAATTACATACAAACATTACCTTGAAAGATTCTTTACATACATACATTACATACAACACAAATTACCTATAAACATTATGTATATTGTAATATTTATGTGTAATTTTTATAATATTTAATTGCAATTTTATCAACTAGTAAAAAATATAAATTTTACCATGATAGTAATTTTTTTCTTAATATTATACAATTATTACACACATACATTACATATAACACAAATTACATATAAACATTATACATATTGTAATATTTATATGTAATTTTTTTAATATGTAATTGCAATTTTACCAACTAGTAAAAAATATAAATTTTATCATGACAGTAACTTTTTTCTTAATATTATACAATTATTACTAATATACCTAAATAAATTATTAAACTAAAAAATAAAAATTATTTTTTACTTCAAAAATTACTACAAAAATTAATTTCCTATATATATAAAATGTTTAATAAAAATAAAAAATAATTTTGAGAAAATTATAGTTAATTTTCTTAAAGGAATATTTTAGATGCATACATTACAGATTTGGTAATGTTTTTATGTAATCCGATAATATTTGTATGTAACAAATAGCATACAAACATTACCTTCAAAGATTCTTTACATACATACATTACCTATAACACTTATTATAACCTTCACTCTACTGTTATGTATAATTTTTGTAATCTTTTGTTGTAATTCTTTCTAACTAATAAAAAATTTAAATTTTATCATAAAATTAACTTTTTATTAATATAATATAATTACTGCTAATTTTAACAAACATATTATTAAAATAAAAAATTTAACCATTTTTTTACTTCAAAAATTACTAAAATGTTAATTTCCTACATATATAATATATTTAACAACGAAATAATTTGTAAAAAATTATACCTTATTTTTTATTTTACATAAATACATTAAAATTTCGATAATGTTTATGTAAATCTATAATGTTTGTCTGTAATTTGGTAATATTTGTATGGAATAAATTATACTTTTAAAGATTCTTTATATACATACATTACATATAATACATATTATATACAAATATTACCTTCACCCTAATGTTACATGCAAATTTTAGAAATCTTTAGTCATAATTCCTAACAAATAATAAAAAATTTAGATGTTATCATAAAATTAATTTTTTACTAATATATTTTATTTATTACTAATATTAAAATATATGTAAATAAAATAAAAAATAAAATTTTTTAACTTCAAAAATTACTAAAAAATTAATGTTTTACACATATAAAATATTTAATAAAAAAACATAAATGAGTTCCAAAAAATTATAATTTGTTTTTCTTAAACTAATATTTTACATAAATACATTATAATTTCAGTAATATTTTCTGTAAAACTATGTTGTTTATATGTAATTTGATAATATTTATATGTAATTTTTTATATATATATTACTTTCAAAGATTATTCACATAAATATAGTACTCATAGTACATATTACATATAAACATTACCTCTGATAATATACTTATCAATATAAACAATTTTTATTATCTTTAATCATAATTTATGTAAATAAATAATGTATATGTCTAATTGTAAGAAAATATGTAATATTTATTTATATTACCTATCATAATATATTTATGTAATAGATAATGTAATTTATGTAACTGTAATATTTTATGTAATACTACTTTCTATTGCTTATTGGTAATATATTTTTGTAACTTATAAA
>JBBYHL010319447.1:0-23393 GCA_038381835.1 Adansonia madagascariensis
ATTCTATTCATTGAATAAGTGATGATCCAATGGTTCTTACTCAAAGAATCTTTGGACTTAGTTTGAAGGTTTTATTGAATCATCGCGGTTCTGGTATGAATCTGAAGTTTCAATTGATTCATAGGGTCTTAACAAGAGAATTCCTATCAAAAATAAAGAAAACAAGAATAAAGCCACATTCCATACAAATAACAAATCAAAGCAAAGAAAAAGAAATAAGTAGGTAAATAGAAGATTCAAGAGGCCTGTAACGATCAACATAAAGACGAATGCGCCGACTTGATTTTTTGGCATTATAATTACAACTACAAAAAAGAGCTTTTGGATTTTTACTCTTTTGTGTCTTCAGATAAAATTGAATGAAAAGATTAAGAAGTTTCAAACTTTCTATTCCATATTCGTTTCAACTATTACTTGGGTGTTTTTGTTTGAGCTGTACTAGAAAAAATTCTCATATACGGTTCTCAGGGGTGGAGTCTTCTTGGTTTACCTATCTCAGTAAAGTTTATAATTGGTTCGAAGAAGGCCTCGAGATTCAGGTGATTGCAGATGATATAACTAGTAAATATGTTCCTCCTCTGTTAACATATTTTATTGTCTATGAGGAAATTACGTTTACTTGTTTTTTGGTACAAGTAGCTATAGGATTTGCTATGACTTTTTACGATCGTCCAACAGTTACTAAGGCTTTTGCTTCTGTTCAATGCATGATGACTAAACCTAACTTTGGTTTGGTTAATCTGATCAGTTCATTGATGGTCGACGAGTATGATGGTTTTAATGATGATTCTGCATGTATTTCATGTCTATCTCACTAGTGGTTTTAAAAAACCTCACGAATTAACTTAGGTTACAGGCGTCGTTTTGGCTATGCTGATCGCATCTTTTGGTGTAACAGGTTATTTCTTACCTTGAGACCAAATTGCTTATTAGGCAGTCAAAATCGTAACAGGCATTTCGAAAGCTATTTCAATAATAGAATCGCCTTTGGTAGAGTTATTGCATGGAAGTGCTAGTGTGGGACAATCCACTTTGACCCATTTTTATAGTTTACACACTTTTGTGTTACCCCTTCTTACTACTATATTTATGTTAATGCATTCCCTAATGATACGTAAACAAGGCATTTTTAGTCCTTTATAGAGAATATAGACCATAGCTATATTGCAACCAATCATTTATCTTACTACTTGGGGGAGGAACGATAGTATGTCATTGCTACAAATATGTATTATTGAAAAAAATAAGACATGTATTTAGATGTGGATATTTCTTTTCAACTCTACAATATTTTATTATTTATTTGATATGACATAAATAATTAAAGGGAATTCCCTGAAGAGAAAATGGAATATGGGAGTGTGACTTGAACTATTGATTGGGCTGTTCAGAAATATGCCTTTATCTGCTACATTGGAATTTATAAACAAATGTATCTTTGTTCCAACCACTGTGTAAGCCCCATACAAAAGAAAGTTGGTTCACTTCAAGAGAATCTTTTTTATGATCAGACCTGATGATGTCGTTCATAATAGGGCTCCGTAAGATCCAATAGAATAAGGGATTAGGCATAACCCAAATTAGATTTTAGTTATTTTTTCCTACTTTCTCATTTCTTAGTAGTATGAAAATGTATTCATTTCTTCTACATCGACCCGATTTAATTATACTATAGAGAAAAATAAAGGATCTAAAGAAAAGCAAAGGCTAGACTCTATTAGTAATAAGTAAATCCTTTGTATGTAAAAATCTTGATATACTTTTGGGATAAAGGTGAATCACAAGGCCTAAGATGACCCAGAAAGCACTTGATCATGATCAATTTGTACACCTACTTGGGTATTGAGCATTTACTTATAAAAATAGAATTCCTTGGAATATATAGTTGCAACTTTATAAAATGGAATCGGATTTTTTTCTTACATATGGAATCATTCATATAAGTGTGGATAACATATAGATTTATTTTATGGGTATCTGTTTGTATTCATTTGATTCGATTGATTTTTGCTTGAGCTGGATGATGAAAAACTATCATGTTTTGTTCCTTTGGGGGATGGATCTAAAAAAATTCACCTATCCTAATAACAAAAAAACTTGAACGATCCTATATTAAGTGCTAAATTAGCTAAAGGTATGGGTCATAAATATTATGGGGAACCAGCATGGCCTATGATCTTTTATATATATTTCTAATAGTAATTCTCGGTACTATTGCTTGTAACGTAGGCTTAGCAGTTCTAGAACCTTCAATGATTGGTGAACTCATGGATCCATTTGCAACTCCTTTGGAAATATTACCTGAATGGCATTTTTTTCCTATATTTCAAATACTTTGTACAACACCTAACAAGTTATTGGGTGTTCTTTTAATGGTTTTAGTACCCGTAGGATTATTAACAGTACCTTTTTTTGGAAAATGTTAATAAATTCCAAAATCCATTTTGTCATCTAGTAGCGACAACCGTTTTTGTGATTGGTATTGCAGTGGCCCTTTGGTTAGGTATTGAAGCAACATTATTGATTGATATATCCTTAACTTTAGGTCTTTTTTAAATTGAATCAATTTAAAAATAAAATATCATAATGTTCATATCTAAGGAGTAGTCACCTCAAAGTCAAAGTGAATTCTCCCTAGATATATTTATTCAATTTTGGACCAAATATATAGATTATGCTGAAGGTTCAAAATCCATTTTTGTTTTTTTTCTAAAGTAAAAAAATGAAATAAATCCAATGGATTAAAAATTTTGGCAAATCAATTTTGAAATGCTTTTCTACTTCTTTTCTAGAGTGTCGAATATTTGTTTTACATCTTCTATGTGAAAGTGTTTAATTTGCATAAGGTCTTCTTAACTGTTATTCAAAAGGTCTAATAATGTATGTATGTTAGACTTTTTTAGACAATTATAGATCCTAGGAGGCAATTCTAATTGGTCAATAAAAATATATTTCAATGATATTTCTTGTTTCTTTTTTCTTAGTCTAGCTAATTTATTAGGAAAAGGAAAAAAGGTAAAGTAACGTTGTGTTGATTGTTCTTAGATAGCCACCATGGAGTAGCCAATGCTTGTAGTTACTATGAATCATTTATGCTAGGCATGATTGATGCCTTGAGATCGATATTCCAAGTTATGAAACTTTAAACATTGATTCCATGATTTGCATGGTCCAGAGATTTGACAGTTGGGTTCAGGAGTTGGTTACACGCAAAGAGATATAAACCTCTCTGTAATGCCCGAAATGGGTACCTTTCTAGCCATGTCTTAACTTGATTTAAGTTTCCTTGGTTTTTACTTATCATTATTTTAATATAATCCTCTTTTCATGCATGCTTTTGAATAAAATAAACTCGGGTTTTAGATAAAAATTTAAATCACTATGCACCTCAAAAAAGTAAGAAACATAAGGATTTCATTAAAATGTTCTCCGGATTTAATTTTAAAAATTAGATATTCCATGTCAAGCACTGGAGAGGTACCGGCACAGAATTTTGAAAATATGTATGCAAGATGACAATCGCAAAAGAAATGTGTTAGTAAGATGATGAAATGAGATAATATTATGTAAAATAAATCACACTAAAAAAACAAAAGAAAAAGGAGAGGGATGATCAGAATATATCTTGTAATTGTCATCGATTATCTTAAAATAATTAAGTTGATAATTTTGGAGATGCATTTTGATTCATTGATTAATTGAAGCATGAAAATCAAGTTTTAATTTTGCAAAAGTCTGAAGTGATTAGGGAGAGAAAAAATTTTAAGTCTTGATGATTTTCTTGAGAAGCTGGGTTGGAGTATCCCCTTAAAAAATAAGGTTGGAGTATCCCCGTAAGTGAAAATTTTGGTAATTTTTTAAAAACTAGGGCTGAAAGACTTAAATTAATAAAAGTTTGACAATTTCTTGAGAAGGTGACATTTTTTGACTAATTCAATTTCTTGATAAAATAAGTGATTTTTGATAAAAAAAAAAAAGGACATTAATAAAAAGCAGAGGTAACATGACAAAGATTGTTTATGCCTTGATTGGGGCCTACAAAGTTGACACACATATTTGACTCGAAAGGATTAATCAAGAACACTTAGAGACATTTAAATGCTTCAAGTAGGAATTCAAAAAAAATTAACTAACTTTGACTAATATTGACAACAGGGGATAGCATCGCATTATTCCTCTTTTCAATTTTATTTCAGGCAAATTTAGAGGGTACAAAGGTTAGGTGAGGTACCATTAGAAAGGTGACTCAACAAGATTTAACGTAAAAATATCCCAAAAATCTTGAAAAATCACCTTCTAGGTGGAAATGATTTTTTAAGTTGGGTTAAGTGTGATACTGATAGCATGTGCAAGGGAAAGGGTATGATGGACTTTGAAAAATCATTCTTGGTTCATATGAAATCTTGCAAAAAATACGTTTTCAAAAAAAGAGTTTCACAAAATTTTTAGCAAAAATACTTTAAAATACAAAAAAAAATCATCTAATGGGCCGAAAATGACCCAAATAGAATACAAGTCATTGATTTTAGTGGTTTTAGACATCATTAATTCAAAAAATCATAAACCTCTCATCCAGAATGATCCGAGAACAAGCAAGAACTGTTGGAAAATTAACTCAATGCCCTTTTAGGTAAAAATATCAAAACAATTTATAAAAAAAAAGGTTTAGAGTTTGAAAATGATTTTTCAAGCCATAGCTATAGTGTTACTAGGGCAAAAATAGGGGAATTTTTTTTTTTTTATGTTTCTTAAGGCAAAACTCGAGCCATGGACATCTAAATGTCTGTGGCAAAAAGGGGTGAGTGACATAGGCTTCACGAGTTCATTTACACTTAAGTGCACAATCCCGGAGTAGTTTGGAATGATGCAACAACCTATTGACCATGTTACCAAATACAAGGATTTTCAGCAACAAATCAAGGCATAATCAATTTTAGACACTTGAAAGGCATTTTTATTTTTGAAAGCATAATATTTGGCCTCAATAAAGCTTGAATCCAAACAGGGAAAACTTGATTTTTCCTAAGATTGGAAGTCTATTGAATAAAACACCTTAAGTCCATGTTAATCCTTATTTATTGAAGTTAACGTGGCCTTAACTTGGGGGTTTTTAGGAAAATAGATTTTTGACAAGTAATAAACAAGCATTTTGACAAACATTTGATGATCAAAAGATGATGTTAATGATAATAGACATGGTAGACTTGTTCAAATATGTAAAGATGACATTTAAGTAAGAAAATAAAGAAATCATGTGAAGAGATGAGCATAAGAATGCATGAAGATATTAGTCAAATGCATAACATCGAGAATATTGCCATAAAGATGATATAAACATGCTTGAACAAAGAAAGAAAAGCTTGTTTAAATTTTTAGATAGCATCAAAATATATTTTAAAGATAGACTTAACACATAGAAGTGAAAAACATGAAAAAGGAATCAATGAAGCATCATAAAACCTATATCTACCATATCCAAGGCCATAAATGTATAAGAATCCTAAGATAAGGTCATGGTCAGCTTATTAAGGCTCATTAAAATGATAAAAAATGCAAAAATAAGAGAATGGTGAAAAATAATGAGAAATATACCCCAAATGTTGTAAAAACCTTGTTGACAATATGAGCAGAAAAGGTTTTGAAATATAGCTCACCTTCTTTCCTTTTCTTCCTATGATTTAACAAGAAGAGTGGCTAGGAATGAGGCTGGAGGTTTTTATATTGATAAAGGGCTATTTTGTTAAGAAGGTTATGGTTTTATAGGGTTTTATAAGGGTTTTTAGATGGGCTAAGGAGGAGCTACGGGAATAAGGATTTTTGAAGTGCGATGGCTGATATAAATGCGTATGTAAAGTTTTTTTGGCTAAGCTCAAACCATACCTTATATAGGATTCAATCTTAGTCATTAAAAACCTAGTAAAGGAAGGGCATTTAGGACATTTGGGTTGGATAAAATGGTGAGTCATTATACCAAGGAGCAATTTTTTAGCATTTTATCGGTTGTTGTACACCTCTGGCAGTAGTAATAAACCATGCACGAACTAATATGCTAAGCAAAGTCAAACTTGCCCTTCTACTATCCACGTTATATTGTGAAATACCCTTGTAACAAGCTTAATGAACCATTTAAAAAATGTTAAAACCTAATGTTTAAGCCCAAAGATGAAGTCCATATGATTTTTAGGAAGTTATGTTTAAGATTGAATCTATGGCCAAAGTCATGACCAAATTCATTTTTTGATGTTATGCTGAAAAAGGGTGAAAATGGTACAAACTAGGCATTTTAACCTTGATGTATTGATACAATTACTTCTTGCATCGATACTTGGAACAAATTTTTCCCAGCTATCAATATTATGCTTCTTGTATCAATACTTAAAGCAAATTTTCAATTAATGCATTAATACAATGAAGTTGGTATCAATCTTTGGAGCTTGTTATTGATACTATCAATCCTCATATTGTTATTGGTTGGCCAAAATAGCAATTTTAGCTTTTACATAATTTTATATTGATACAAAGGCCTACTATGTTGATACATTAACAATTGTATTGATACATGGCATCTGGTATCGATACAAAAGGTGGTTTTTTGGATTTTGATGACATGGTGGCCATGTGTCGATGCCCGAGCCATATGTCAATACCTATTCATACAAATCCATATTTTATGCACATCTGACTTTGGACATCTTACCTTAGCTAGGAATGATGGATAACTTACCTATGCGTTCTAAAATGACCTTGATGACACCTCAAATAGTAACCTTTGATGCCTTTTTTTTTCATTTTTTAATATGTGTCCCTAAGTATTTCAAACCTTTATAAAAAAATTTTTGCCTAGCGCCATATCGTTTAATAGTGCCTGCTGACATGACACCATGTAGTTATCCTTATTATTTTATTTTATTATCTTTTAACTAAGTCACTAAATGGTAGAAATTGGCTCAGATAAAATAAGGTGTCTATAGTTGCCCATTTTTGGTTGTTACTGAATATCAAGAATAAGGCAAAGACTAATAGACACTATTTTATCCATGACATGCTTGTTGCTACCTTATGTTTTTTTAATAAAAAGACCAAAATCAATACAACGCTAAGATAAAAACAATTTTTAGGTAACAATTCTGAGTTTTTTGGCAAAAGGATAAAATTTAAATTTTTGGATGAAAAACTTAGACTACGATCCTAGGCTCGAACTATCCCTAGGTTCAATTTAATGATGGATATGATGCCACTGTGCCAAATTGCATCTAGCAACATTAGATTTTGAAAGAATTTCTTGATGAGTTTTGGATGAAAGACCTAAACTATGATCTTAAGCTCGACCTCTTCCTAGGTTAGGCTTAAAAATGACAAAATGCTAATGCGCCAAATCACAACCAGCAATGTTAGACTTTAAAAGGATTTCTTGATAGGTTTTGGATGAAAAATCTAGAATATGATCCTAAGCTCAATCTATTTTGATGTTCAACTTAAAAATGACAGAATGCCAATGCACTGAACCACAGACAGTAACGTTGGACTTTAAGAGGATTTCTTGACAGGTTATGGATAAAAGACTTACAATACCATCCTAGGCTCAACCTATCCTTAGGTTTGACTTAAAAATGACAAAATGCCAACGTGTCAAATTAAGGCCAACAAAATCAGACTTTAAAAAGATTTCTTAACAGGTTTTGGATGAAAGACCCAGAGTACGATCCTAGGCTCGATTTATTCCTAGGTTCTACTTAAAAATGATAAAAAGCCAATGCATTCAATCATAGCCAAGAATGTTGGACTTTAAAAGGATTTCTTAACAAGTTTTGGATAAAAGACCTAGACTATGATCATAGGCTCAACCTATCCTTGGGTTTGACTTAAAAATGATAGAATGCTAATACAGTAAATCACAGCCAACAACATCAAACTTTAAAAAGATTTCTTGAGAAATGTTCAAGATAAGGGTTCTTGACAAAAGTTCTTAACAAAGGTTCCTGATAAGTGTTTTTGACAAAAAGGCTAGTAAGCCAAAGCACTGCATTCCAGCAACATCGGACTTTGAAAAGATTCTTGACAAATGTTCATGACAAGGTTCTTGACAAAATTTTTTGACAAAAGTTCTTAACAAAGGTTATTGATGAAGATGCCAATAAGCCGAATCATGGCATTCCAATAATATTAGACTTTGAAACGATTTTTTAATAAAGGTTTGTGACAAGGGTTCTTGATAAACATTCTTAACAAAAGTTTTTGACATGGGTTTTTTATAAGATGACAACCCTTCGGCCGTACTTATCAGTGTCATTATGCTTAGACTTTTAATAAAATGGGCTACTGACGTACCACTATCATTGATTTTTGACTCTTGATGACATGGGCAAATTTACTGGGACTGACCTATCAGCGTCACTAGGCCTAGACTTTTGATGATGTAGGCTAGTTAACCGAGACTTGCCTACTAGTATCACTAGGCTTTAACTTTTTTGACATGGCTGATTAGCTAGATTTAGCCTACCGGCATCATTAGGCTTAAACTTTCTTGACATAGGCCAATTAGTCGAGACTAACCTAGCGGCATCACTTGGCTTAGACCTCTGATGACATGGGAGAGATAGGATTTTTACTTGAGTAACCCTTTGATTTATTGATTTTTGATATCAACGATTCTCACCAGGAAGTTCTTATAGGTTCTATAGATATTGCTTGACACAATGTTGACAAAATGGTGTTATATGATGATAGTATGAATGCATGATATGATAAAGCAAGTGCAACATTCTTGATGATATAACTGTATGATCATGACATAAAGTCTAATAAAAGAATAGACATTATGATATATCTTTTTGATTGAAAAATTTGATAAATGTTTCCTTGATGGCACAGTTCAAAATGCTAATTTTAGACTTAATCGACTTTGAGATCATGGCTTTTCTTGGGTGATATGATGTTGGGATGATCATTTTATTAACTTAGGGTATCAGATGGGCTTTTCTTATAGTGTGAGAATTTGGGTGACCATGTTTTTTAACTGGGGATGTCTAATAACTTTTTTGATAATTTTAGGGATTTATGTTTCTTGACTTAGGATATGTGATGATCTTTTCTAACATGGTCTATTGGTTTTATTGATAGTTTGAGGATTCAGCGACTATTGTTTGTGTGTCTTGACTAGTTCAGTTAATGTTTAATTTTTGTTAGGATTTTGATTGTGATGTATGAGTTTGGCTAGGGTTTTATGGCTTTTCATGACAGATGACTCTTGAAACTGAGAAAAGTGGACACATGATCATGACAGGTAGGCATTGAGTGTGAGGGATTCATGGTCTTGACAATCAAAGTGTGAATAGAGCTTTTTTTGTTGCCCTTGTCTTCTTATGTAATATCAAGAAATCTTAATGTGAATTTTATTTAATTATTAAGTATTATCAATTAAATGACAAGCATAATGTAATGCAGATGTAATGTAAAAAGGGTCAAAAAGAAACAAGATAGTGTTTCATTCATGGAAAGAAAGATGATATAACTGCATTGATGTTTGACCAAAACATATAATGATAACAAGGTAAATGGCAAAAAATGTAATCTTTTAGGCGATCGATGCCCCTGATAACCATGACATGAATGCTTCATCTGATGTGCCCTAAGATTTCTTCCGAGCAATCAACATGTGTGATGCGACTAAATCTTTTGAAGACCCCTAAGATTCTCCTTTAACGTTCTACAGTTGCCTCAAATTTGGGTAATTCGCTTCCTTATCCCTCTAACTAGGGTGAGGTTTAAGCAAGGTTTGACTTTGATTTGGCTAAGGTTTAATCTAATCTGGCTGGAATTTTGACTTGATTTAATCAAAGCGAGATTAAGTTTGATTAGATATAACTAGGGTGGGTTAAGGTTTGACTGAGGTTTTTTTTAATAGGTATTTGGGTATAATCTGATTCAGTTTAGATGAGGTTTGGTTTGGGTGTGATATATTGACAAGACAGGTCAAGAGTTTAAGATATTAACAAATTATACCATAGACTTTTGAGGCTAACCAAAAAGGTTAGATTAAGATGGTTGTCACCATAGGGTCACAAATCGATATGAAATGGTCATAGGTCTGGACTTTCGCAAATTGATCAAGAAACAAAAATGAATGTTCCTCCACTTGGATTTTTTGAGATGTTATCATGACACTCAGCTTGTAAATAGGACAGTTTAACAGGTGCTAGCCTTGGCTAATGGCCCTAGCTCTCAAGAACTTGTTTGGAAAGCTTTTGAGCAAGTACTGGTCCTAATTAAGGGGTATTACTTTAGGAAGCATTCTAGTGGAGGTTTTGGAAATTGGACCTCTTTTCTTAACCCATAAAGATTCTAGACATTTTGAGACTCTAAAGGTCTTGACAGCCTTCTGATTGGATTGGATGATTTTTTCTTTTGTCGCTATTTGGGCAACATTAAAGATGAATTCAGGATTTTCAACTTTGCTCTAGACTATCATTTTTTTATTTTCATTTTAGAGCTTCATTCGTTTCTTTTTTAACTCTTTTTTTACTTTTTTTTATTGACTTTTTCATCATGCCCCTTAAGGAAACTTAAAATTTTCCAAAAAAATAATTTCTCAAAGAATGGGGTCATCAATTTGATATCTATGTGTGATTGAGATGGACTTTTCGAGGTATGTAATAGAAGCTATGGTTTAAAGTTTTGAAAGAAAAGTTATACATGCCCATATTTAGTGTTTAAGGGTGATCGCATCAAGGATCATTTTTTTTGTGAAGGCTTTTATCCTTTTTAGTTTTGATGTCCTTATTTTTTAGTTTTCTCTATTTTGATTTGATCTTAAATTTGATTTTTGATTAGTTTGATTTTTTTTACTTTGATATTGATTTTTTTTTTTTTTATTTGATGGAATTTTAGACTTTGATGAGTTAATACATCATATATTTGCCCCTTGATGTGACGCATTTTAATAATTGTAGAAGTAGGTATCTATCCCATTTCCCTTAAAAGGCTTTTCATGCCCCTAATGTGAAGGGTGATCTTTGATTGGGGTTTTCAAAAGAATGAGTTCATTATGCTCAAAGAGGGTAGCAAGGGGAATGATTTTATAATTTATGAAAAAATGAAAAAAGAGATGGTCGTCTTTCATTTCAAACATAAGTACATGAACTAATAAGTCATTCTTTAGGACAAGGTTCTCTTAAAAAACATGATAAATGTCTTGATCACATGATATAGCATTCAAATTCATGTCTGGATATTTTTCTCACTCCATATTTGAAAGCATGTTCCATATAGTCACTAATTTGCCCTAGCCAAAAATGACCTTATGTTCAAATTGACCAAACAAAAGGTTCAAGCATTTTGACAATTCTAATGGCATAGGACCTCCCTCAGAATCTATTTTAGAATCAACTTCACTAGTACAAATTGATTATTCAAAATCTATCTTTGGAAGTTCATTGAAAGTATCCATGTCACTTTTATTATGGCACCTAAAAAGGTGAGTGATAGGCAAATATATATATATAAACAAAGGGTTTGGGCAAAGGCACAAAATAAAGATAGGCATACAGGATTGCTATTAGGCATAAGCAAGTAGGTTTTAATTATTGACATTATATGGAAATAAACCAAAAAAGCATAAGGGTTTCTGACACAGCTCTGTTGTTAAGGGCATGTTCTGGTAAAGTGAAATGGATCTGTCACTTGGCTCTAATAGCCTTAGTTGATTATTGATAGCATTGACATAGAGGTTATTGACACTGATCATGTTCACACCTGGTTTGGCATGATTAGGTAGAAGGTCTGCAACAATATTTTGGATCCTGATTTGTCCTAAACTGCAACACCTTTGAGTTAATGAGGTTTTAGACCTTTCGTTTAAAAAATATATAGTTCTCAGTGTTATGCCTCGTGGCCCCGACGTGGTAATCGTAATGGGCATTAGGATTATACCATCGAGGGTATGAAGGTTTCTTTTTTAGGACATACCTGGGAGTGACTAAATGCCCTTGGAACAAAGCCTAATAAAGTTCTTTATAGGTCATAGGGATAGGGTTGAACTGCTGTCTTCACTAGTTTCACCCTAATTGTTTAGCGTGTTGTTGACAAGATTGTTGACATTTTGGTTGGTTAGTGATTGGTTATTTTATGGGGAATTCGATGGGTTAATGAAGGATGGGTTATAAGTGATGGCATAAACTGGCTGAGAAACGATCATGACTGGGTTAGTGTAAGTGAACCAAAGTAGTAAAGATTAGGCACTTGATATTTAGTTGAAAAGGTTGGCGTAGCTTATGGCATTTGCTTCCCCTTTTTTCTTCTTATTAGTAGCAGGCTTTTTACTTGACCCAGATGACTCAAATGGATATCCTATCACTTTTAATTGCTGTACGAATCATCTCGCCAGATAAAACTAAGTCAGTGAACATTTTAGTGGCATTCCCCATCAATTTTTTATAATACGAACTACATAAAATGTTAATGGATCTTATGGTCATTTCTTTTTCTGTTAAAAAGGGATAGACCAAAGTTGTATCTTTGAGCATATTCCCTAAAACTCTTGATAAGCTTCTTTTCTAGGTTCATGAGAGAAAATCAATTGAGAACCCAATCTGAAATGTATTATTATTAACTCAAGAAGGTTTAGCTAGATTAGCCAATGACATTATCAAGCTCCATATACCACTGGATGACTGCCCTGGTCAAGCTGTCTTTGAAGTAGTGTATGAGAAGTTACTTATTTTTTCTCGTATCCAACCATTTTTCTAAGACACATCTAGATATGCATAGCAGGATTAGTGGTTCCATTGAACTTTTCAAACTTTGGTACCTTTGACTTTAGAGGAATGACAAGGTTACTAGAGATAAAGATTCTACGTCAATATCTCTAAACTTGTCACTTCCTTCAATGGCTCTGAGATGTTTCTCTAACTACTGATACTTGTTCATTTCATTGGCAGACATTGCAAACTTCTAACCATCTGACTTTTCTTGATCATTATGGTTAAAGGTTATGGGACCGGCTAGGAAGACTCCTTATTCACCCCTTAGCATCCGAGGATAAATTGATTTGTCACTATGGGATTTAAATAGAGGATTAGGGTTACTAGTGGGGTCAATGTTGTATTGGGTTGGTGGTCTAGATGAGTCCCTTCTTGAGTAGCCTCAATACTATCGATAAGTGATTTTTCAGATTAGGTGGCTCTTTTTTAGTATCTGTGACACTAGCTTACCCCTTTTTTCTTTAGTGGAGGCTGTCATTTGCTTTATAAGCTTCATGATTTGTGCCTGTATTTCCTCTTGTTAATGAAGCATCTTGCCTTGATACTCTTTATACATCAGCTTGAATCGCTCAATGCGTGGCTGGTGATCATTTTCCATGACTTGCTTATGATGGTAAGTATTATAGTAGTGTAAGATAATTGGTTCTGTGTTCTTTACTTGGTTTCAAAATCCCTTGCAATTTTATCACCTTCATATATTAGACTCTTATGACATGTGTTTATTGATGATTGCTCATGATAGAATGATGTTAACTATGGAATCATGACAGTGAATAATTATTGATATGAATAAAGTAGTAAAAGAATCAAGTTAGTTATGCAAAAGTAAGAGACAATTGGGTTGTAGGACAGCTTCACCAATAACACCTTTATGAAGCAAGAAACTGAGTTTGATCACACATAATTGCATCTAAAGGTGTCTGACATGATTGTATTGTTTCACATGTTCAAAAAACTTAAATGACTTTCGTTCATGATCTCCAATAGGTATAATATCTCACCTCAAAGATAGGGCTACTTTAACTATGTCCATCGCATGTTTTCAAGATCTATCTTGCCCTTTTCATGTGTTTTCAAGCCATGACCAAGTTAAAGATGTCCTTGTCTTGACGTTACCGACTTTCTCACATATCTTAACTTTTTCAAAAGATTTGAGGACAAGAACATACTGTTGCTCCATAACAGACACCCTTTGTTGAACATTGGGCCCCAAACCAATTATCCCATGATGATGATTATGATGCATGATGCATGTAACAATTAAAAAAAAAGGAAATAGGTTAGTGGTAATACAAAATCAACAGACAAGAAGAATGGGAACTACATGTAAAAAGTGCCCTGGCAATAGGCACTACGATACCTAGGAGTAGACATGACAATTATAAGTATCATGACAAGCTAAGTACCTGTAAGTAGCATAATGATGTATTCAGGTTAAAATTGCCTTTGTCGAGGTGATATGATACCTTTAAAGATAAGCTGACAATGTACGCACACGCGTATGCCATTGCCTAATGCTTAACATGCATTAAGCTATCAGTCGAATAGCATAACGACTTGTTTGGTAAACGATATAATGCCTTTTTGCAATGAAACTAAATGACTAGGTAGTGATGTTCATTCATCTCTGCCTAATATATGATATGCGTTAAGTCACCATTCATATAGCATAATAGCTTATTTGGGTTGGACATGTCTCTTTAGGGTGACATGGTTGCTTTTCAGGTGACAACATTCATTTGCCATCATTTATTTAGTAAAAAGGGTTACGCATCAATCAAACAACATAATGGTGTTTTCTGACATTGAAATGACACACGTAGGCTATAATTTTCATTCACTATCACTTATGTAACTATGGTATGCAAGAGTAAAAGTTAGAAATGTTTCCCCTAGTATCCTTATTCTTTGAGCCATTCTAGCAACATTTTGGTATAACTTAACATAGTTTGGCTTATAAGGCTCACTATATGGGTTTAGGTTTGACATCTAGATCGATATCAGAATTACTTTTTCATCTGGTAAGGATAGCTAAGCACCCTGATCCTAGGCCAATTGTAGCTTTGGTGGAACAGGTTCAATCCAATGGATGATTTCCCTATGGAAATGTGGAGGGTTACTTATAAGAGACATAGGTAATTACAACTCGAAAGGTATTACTATGCCTATGCAAAAGGGTACTCACGGAGGCAGATATCTCACTTTCTCTTAATAATTGGGACCCTAACTTCACCATGGAGTTTGGTGGTAATCTAATGCAAATGCATGCGCATGGTGTGTATTAGGGAAATAGTCAAATCTTTTATTTACCCCAATATTACCATATTTATCGAATCGATACTTATTTGGGAATGATAATCATATGATAAAAATCATAACAAATAAAACATTAATGGACAAAAATAAAAGGGGATTATATTGAATAATGATAAAAAATCGTAGAAACCAAGAACTAAGCAAGATACGACTAGTCATAGGCCTAACTCTTTAAATTAGTCCTGAGTGGAGAGGCCAACTAATTGGCACCGTGCCCTTGGCCTTCATCTCGAAAGAAAGTGCAAGCGACTTAAAAATATTATTTCTGTTAACGAAGAAGTGTACCATCGATCGGGACTCTCTCTTTTTGATGTGATGGAAATAAGAAAGTGCAAGTTCTCATCCTTTTTTCATGAAGGGGGATTGTCGAATGAATCGCTTGTCTAACCAATCTTGGATAGCCACCATAAAGTGGCCAACGCTTGGAGTCACTACTGATCATTTTGGCTAGGCATGATCGAATGCCTATTGAAACTGCCATTCCGAGATATGAAACTTGAAACATTGATTCCATTGTCTACATGGTTCAAAGATTCGACAGTTGGGTTCCAGAGTTGGTTACACATAAAGAGATGCAAAACTTCTCGCAACACTTGAAATCATACTTTTCTAGCCATGTCTTAACATGATTTTCGTTTCCTCAGTTTTAACTTGTCATTATTTTAATATAATCCCTTTTTAATGCATGATTTTAAATAAAATAAACTAGGTTTTAGACAAAAATTTAAATCACATATGCACCCTGGAGAAATAGGGAACATAAGGATTTCATCAAAATGTTCTTCGAATTTAATTTTGAAAATTGGATATTTAATGTCAAGCACTAGAGAGATACTAATATGAAACATTGCCTTATAATTTTTCTTAAAAAAATGATTTTGAAACTATGGATGTAATATGACCATCACAAAAGAAATATTTTGTTAAGACTATGAAATATTGCATAAAATAAATCACACAAAATAGCAAAGAAAAGAGGGATGCATAATCAAAATGTATCTCATAATTATCATTGATTATGTTGAAATAACCGAGTCAACAATTTTGGAGATGTGTTTGGATCCATTGATTAATTAGGGTGTGAAAATTGGGTTTTAATTTTGCAAAAATCCAAAATAATTTGGGAGAGAAAAATGTTTTATGTCTTGACAATTTTTTTTACAAGCAAGGTTGGAGTATTCCTCGAAAAACGAGTTTGGAGTATCTCCATAAGTGAAAATTTTGGTAATTTATAAAAAATAAGGTTGAAAGATTTTAATTGATAAAAGTTCAACAATTTCGTAACAAGGTGACATTTTTTATTAATTCTTGACAAAATAGGTCATTTTTTATAAAAAAAATTGATAAAAATAGAAGTGGCATGATGAAGATTGTTTGTGCATCTGGGCCTATCAGGTTGACGCATATATTTGACTCAAAGGGAATAATCGAGTCCCTTTAAAGACATTCGAATGCCTCAAAGCGAGATTTGAAAAAAAAAATCAATTAACTTTGACTAATATTGAAAATAAGGGACAGCATCGTGCTGTTCCCCATTCCAATTTTATTCTAGCAAATTTAGACAGTCTAAGAGTTGAGTAAGTTGCCATGACTTACAAGTATTAATTTAAAATTATCTTAAAAATCCAAAAAAATCACTTTTCCTGTGGAAATAATTTTAATTGTGTTAAGTACGACAATGACAACACATGTAGGTGAAAAGGTATGGTGAACTTTGAAAAATCATTCTTGGCTCATATAGAATCATTAGATCACAAAGATACATTTCCAAAAAGGGAATTTCACAAAATTTTTAGGAAAAATATTTTTAAAAAATAAAAAAATCATCGAATGGACTGAAATAGCCTAAATATAATACAAATTGCTAAATCTAAGGGTTCCAGACATCATTGATTCAAAAAAAACCCGTCATCTAGAATGATTAGAAGGCAAACAAGACGCCATTGGAATGGTAATTTGATGCCCTTTTAGGGAAAAATACTAAAAATTTTGTAAAAAAGGTTTAAAGTTTGAAAATGAATTTTTAAGTCATAGTAATAATGCTCTCAAGGCAAAAATAGGGGAATTTTTTATTTTTTTGAGCTTCTTAGGGCTAACGTAGGGCGTGGACATCTGAATGTCCATGGTAGAAAGCATTGAGTGATATGGGCTTCATGAGCTCATTTACACAATCCCAGAGTAGTTTGGGACAAGCCCATTGACCATGTCACCCAATACAAGGACTTTAGGCCGTAAATCAAAGCACAATCAATTTTAGACTTTTGAAAGGCATTTTATTTTTGAAAACAAAACATTTAGTCTCAATAAAGCTTGAATCCAAATGAAGAAAACTTGATTTTTCTTAAGATTGAAAGTCTAATGACCTCAATAATCCTCATTTATTGAGGTTAAGATAGCCTTAAATTGGGAGGTTTTTAGGAAAAATAGATTTTTGACAAGCAAAAAATAAGCATTTTGACAAACATTTGATGACCAAACGATGATGTTCATAACAATAAACATGGTAGACATGTTCTAATATGTAAAGATGATATTTAAGCAAAAAAATAATGAAAAAATAGGCATAAGAATGCATGAAGATGTCAGTCAAATGCATGACATCAAGAATATTACCATAAAGATGATAGAAACATGCTAAGAAGAAAAGCTTGCTAGAATTTCCAAACAGCATCAAAGTATATTTTCAAGATAGACCCAATACATAAAAGTGAGGAAACATGATGGAAGAGTCAATGAAGCATCATAAATCCTATATCCACCACATCTAAGGCCATAAAATTCATGAGAATTCTAAGATTAAGGCAATGGTTAATATATCAAGGCTTATCAAAATGATAAAAATGCAAAAACAAGTGAATGGTGGAAGAAAATATGAGAAATATACCCTAAAAGCTTTTAGGAACCTTGTTGACAATGTAAGCGCAAAAGATTTTAAAGTTGTAGCTCATATTCTTGCCTTTTCTTACTATGATTTAACAAGAAAATGTGGCTCGGAATGAATTTAGAGGTTATTATATCCATAGAGAACTGTTTTGTGAGGAATGGTGATGGTTTTGGAGGGTTTTAGGAGGATTTTTAGAAGGGCTAAGGAGGAGCTACGGGAATAAGGATTTTTAGAGTGTGGTGGCTGATGTAAATATATGTCTAAGGTTTTTTGGCTGAGCTCATACCGTATCTTATATAGGACTTAATCTTAGTCATTAAAAACCTAGCAAAGGAAGGGCATTTGGGACATTTTAGGTGGATAAAATGGTGATTCATTGTACCGAAAAGCAACGTTTCAACATTTTATTGGTTGCTGTACACCTCTGGGAGCAATAACAAATCATGCATGAGCTGACATACAAAGCAAAGTCGAACTTGCCCTTTATCTATCCACATTATATCATGAAATACCTTTATAACAAGCTTAATGAACCATTAAAAAATGTTTAAGCCCAATAAATGAAATCAATATGATATTTAGGAAGTTATATCTGAGATTGAATATTTTTATGGCTAAAATTGTGACCAAATTCATGTTTTGATATTATGGTGAAAAATGGGTGAAAATGGCACGAGCTGAGGGTTTAGCCTTAGTGTATTGATACAATTGCTTCTTGTATCAACATTTGGAACAAATTTTTGCCTAAGCATCGATACTATGATTTCTGTGCTATTACTTAAAGCAAATATTTGTTCAATTTATCTATACAATGAAATTGGTATCAATACTTGAAGCTTGGTATCGACACCATCATTCTTTGTATCAATATTGGTTGGCCAAAATAGTAATTTTAGCTTCGACACCTCTTGTATCAATACCATCAATAATTGTATTGATGCATGGCATTTGGTGTCGACACAAAAAGTGGTTTTTTGGATTTTTACGATGTGGCGACCATGTATCAATACCCAGAGGCCATTTGTTGATACCCATTCATACAAATTCAGATTTTATGCACCTTTGACTCCCCGGACATTTCACCTCAATGGAATGATGGATGATTAACTCGTGCTTGCTCAAATGACCTTGATGGCACCTCGAATATTGACCTTTGATGACTTTTTTCCATTTTTTAATATGGTCCCTAGGCATTTTAAACCTTCCCAAAAAAAATTTTTGCCTGGTGCTGTATCATCTAATAGTGCCTGGTGACTTAGCACTCAATAGTCATTTTCATTATTTTATTATATAATCTTTTAATTAAGTCACGGGACACCAAAAATTGGCCTAGATAAAATGAGGTGTCTACATCATTATTGTTCCTTGTTAGATATAAATTCATTTTCATAAATTATAATTTTACTTTATTTGCTTCTCAATCTAATCAAACCCCTTGTCAAAGTTTAGTTTATATATTTTGTGAAGTCTCTTTAATATGTCTTGTCATATTAGATTAGATTTTTGCACTAATAACTTATAATTAAGAATAATCTTTATGGATATGACCCTTGCTTTCTACTATACACTACAAGAATCATAATTTATCTAAGGTTTAAGGGATAAAATATTTAGTGTATCACTGGTCATTTCAGCAAATATCTAGGAAAGATCATAAGCATGGTAAGGCATTTACTCATGAGTTTATCCATATTAGTCACTCTAGCTCATGGTTAAACTAGTGAATTTAGAGAAATAATTTCTCTTAAATTTATCATATTTTAGCTAAAGACTTTAACTAGTTACACTAGCCCAAGAGCAAGTGAGATATGTCTTTAATGTCTTTTATAGTGGTAAATCTTCTTAAGATCACTCATCCATCTTCATATTATTCATGCTATACCAAAATTACTTTCTTTTGGCATCATTTCTCTGAACCCATCATGATGAAATAAAAGAAAAACATTATCCTTACAAAATAGCTTGGTGTTATAAGTCTAAGGACTAATTACACAATTGACACATGAGAATATTTTCATGGACACTTAAATGATAATACCAAATGGAATTCTCATTGCAAATCAAGTTTAGTGAACTTGTTCTTTAACAAGCACCTACATGCTATTCATAAGTATCCCAATACTTCAACCTTATGAGAACAAATTGTATGCTTCCACAAGCAAGATTATTTAGCATATGCTAGTCTATGTGCATTATCAATGCCTTTTTTAGTAATACAGTGACCATGAACTATAGTTTAGAAACTCAACTTTAATTCTTGTCAAATCTCATAATTATAACCTTTTAAATCCGTGCAAAGTCATATAAATCTTTTAGGCTTCATCCAATTAGTAGCTTATAATTACTAATTATACTACTAATATAAAGGAAAACCTTGTATCACTTGATTAAGTGATAAGTTTGCATTATTAATTATGTATTTCTCTTGTCTAATCTGATTAGCTCTAGGTATCACTTTTAGTCAAATCTTTTTGTGAAATGAAGTAAATCTCTTCTGGCTTTTCCTCCTTCCAAGTCCTTCCAATCACTTTTGATTTCTTCTTTTTCAAATCGATTTTGATTCTTTTTCTAATTCTAAGGCAACTAATTGTGCTTTCATCAATAAAACAGACAATTAATTTTGCCCAAATCATTAGAAATGTAATTTTCCTTAATTTTTGGGCAAATATTTTTAGTCTTTTAAGTTATATAATTAATTAGAGAAATATTACCTATGAAAAAAGAAAAAATGGTGGGGATAATTTTGGAAGAAAAATAAGTGGGAATTAAAAGAAAAGTAAAGGGTAAAATTAGAATTTACATGAGGGTAAGTTGAAATTAAAAAGATGAAATGAGCATAGTGGTGGAATAAAAAGGATAAAGTTGAAATTAAAGGATGAAGGAGGGTAATTTGAAAGAGAAAAAGAGGATAGGAAAGAAAAAGGACATAGGTGGCTAAAAAAGACCTTAAGTGGGAAAAAAGGACACAAATTGGCACAGGTGAGAGAGGTAGACCTGGTATAGGTGAAAAAAAAAAGAGATCAGCCTTGAGGCCATTTGGCCAAGGTATTTGGAAGGTTAGAGAGGCATTTGACCAAGAAAAAAAAGGGAGAAAATAAGAGAAATAAAAGAAAATAAAGAGGTTTGTAAATATAGTCTTACTCTCAACTTTTTTTTCTTGATTTTCTTTCAGTGTTGATTCTTTGTCTCTTCATTTCAAAAGAAAAGTTTTATTTTTTAAAAAAAATAAAAGATCTTTCAAGAGCTTTGATAAAAAATGGGGTTTTATATTTCAAAAAATCTTGAGAATGTTTGGTGCATGTTCAATCATTTTGCCTGTTGTTTCCATACTCATTATGTTTGCCTTGGTGATAATCTATTGTGGTGCATGCTTGTTGTGGCTACCTTGAATTTTTAAAGAGAGCAAAGATGGTTATGAACTCAATGATCCTAGGCCATTTCGGTTTATGTGATAGTTAAGCCAGATTAAAATCCAAAGAGTCTAACTTTAAGTTAGCCTTTTTATCCTTTAAAAATGTTTTTCCTAACTCCTCCAATTAGTCTTTGGTTCAGTTTAAACTATAAATCATAACCAAAATCACCCTTTTTGTTAAACCTTTTAGTGGTGAATATAATAAAGAAGGGGTAAATTGATTTCTCCAAATTTTGGTAAATTAAAACTTTGATAAATAAAATTGAGAAATCTAAACAATAAACTTTGGAGTGCAAGTTAGTGAATAGAAAAAACAATTAAAGAGAAAGGAAAGTGAAGCAAACTCAATAATTTAAAGAGGTTCGGCCTCAATTGCCTATGTCCTCTACCTTGGCCTCACTTGCTGCAGATTTTCATAATTCACTAACTTGAATTATCTACCTTTCAAGGACAAGGTATAACCTTTACACTCTCTATCTTTCAAGGCTAAGATAGAAACCTCTACCCCCTATCTTTTGTGGCAAAGATAGAACCCTCTCTCACTATTTTTGAAGGCAAGTAGAAACCTTCTCTACTTTTCAATGGCTAAATAGTAACCTCCCCCTTTTACAAGGATTTGAGTATAAACAAATAAAACCTCTAAAGGTTAGGTGTTTGCAAGAATTTTGGCTCAAAAAAAATATGTATCTAAAGATAAAAAAATAAAAAATACGATGATAAGAAGATTTAATCCCATACAAAGATGAATTATTTAGCAAAAATGATAGAAAAGATGAAAGATATGACTCTAAACACAATCTCTTAGTTCTTCCTCTTGTTGAAAGTGTTAGTGAGGCCTTGATCATGATTATAGCCGCTGAGGATATTTGGTGAAGGAATATAACCGTTGGAGCCTTCAAAATGTCATTTCCCGTTGTTTCATATGCCTCTGTATTGATACAATTAAGTAGGTATCGATACATTGTGTTTAACGGTCTAAAATATAATCCTTAAACAGTACTGTATCGATACAGAATGATTTGTCTCGATACAAAATAGTGTTGTATCAATACAAAATAATCTGTCTTGATACATGAACAATGATTTTTGCATTTTAAGAGGTTTTTCATACACATAATGTATCGATATATTCATATGAAAATCAATTTTAAGAGGTTTTTCATGACTTTAAAACATGTAAAACTTATCTAAAAAGTGTTTTATATAAAAGTATGTAATAAGAACACATTTTTGAGTGCTTAAGGGAGTTAAAACACATTCTAGTATCTTTCAAAGTGTTTACAAAATATTTCATGAAAAAAATACTAATCTTTGAAAATATTTAAATACAAGCTAATTATGCTTAAGTTTTAGTTATATCAAAACTGAGATTAATTCAAAGCTAATATGGCTAACACTTTTTACAACATAAAATGAATTTGGTATATCAAATGTTCAAAGGTCGAATTTAAAGATGATGGGCTAAAGCTTTCCTTCCATCCTATTTTCAAAAAAGGATAAAAAACCATTTTTGACTTGGAAAATGTATTGGCCAAAACTATAAGGAGTTGTATTTGTGTTATTATTTTGTTTTTAAAATGTTTTATGAAATTTTTTTTAAAAAAAAAGTTGCAACATTTAGTTAAAAAAATAAAGTTTAAGTTTTGGTTTTGTAAAACATACATGATTTGGTTGCTAGGTCTTGATTCAAAAGTTTTTTTTTTTTTTTCAAAACCTAATTTTCATTGATTTTTATAATTTCTTGTCATGGCAAATCAAAGGGTTTCGAATATCTTGTCTATGATATTCAGATACCCTTATCTTGACTAAGGCAATCAAAATTTGCTTAGAGTACCTAGATACCTTTCCTCAATCTATTTGGATGCTCTCTTGGTTCAAGTAAAATTCTGAACCCATAATGTTTTTATAGCTTGCTTGAAACTTTCTCTTAAGGCATTTGGATATCCTGATGGATATTTGGATACCTCTTTTTATAAAAGAGAAATACATTATAAACAAGGGTTATAATTAATGCATTCTTATC
>JBBYHL010319666.1:0-23380 GCA_038381835.1 Adansonia madagascariensis
AAAGAAAAGTTTTTCCTATAAAACCAAAGCTTCAATATCATTTATCCCAATGTGGAGAATATGTTTATGGTGCCCAATCATTAAAAAAAGAGATTATTACATGAATCCATGTTTATCCCAATTGACAGATGAACTTTGATTCTAAAAAATAGTGCGATGTGAAGTTTTTCTTATGACACCAAAGCATCAATTCATTTATCCTAATGAGGAAAATGAATTTGAGGTGCCCAATCATTAAATGAAAAGATATTATTTTATGAATCCGCATTTATACTAATTGGCAGATGAACTTAATTTGTAAAAGTGGTTGAAAGATAAGCTTTTCTTATGAAACTAAAGCAACAATGTCATTTATCCCAATTAGGAGTATATGTTTATGGTTCCTTATAATGAAAAAAAAGGAGACTATTATATGGATCAATGTTTGCCCAAATCGACAAGGGAACATTGATTCCAAAAAAGGTAGAAGGAGAAGTTTTTTTTATGAAACCAAAGCATCTATATTTTTTTATCCCAATAAGGAGAATGACTTTATGGTTTCTAACCATGAAAACAAAGGAGATAATTACATGAATCCATGTTTATCCTAATTGATATATGAGCTTTGATTCTAAAAAATGGAGGAAAGTAAAGTTTTTCTTATGAAACCAAAGCATCAATTCATTTATCCCAATGAGGAGAATGAATTTATGGTGCCCAATCATCAAAATAATGGAGATAATTATGTGAATCCGTGTTTACCAGATTGAAAGACAAACTTTAATTCTAAAAAAGGCAGAAATAGATGTTTTTCTTAAAAAACCAAAGCATCAGTATCATTTATCCTAATAAAGAGAATATGTTTATCCTAATTAATAGATGAACTTTGATTCTAAAAAATGGTGGCAAGTGAATTTTTTCTTTTGAAACCAAAGCATAAATTCATTTATCCCAATTACGACAATGAATTTATGGTGCTCAATCATTAAAAGAAAGGAGATTATTTTTTGAATCCGTGTTTATCCCAATTGAAAGACGAACTTTAATTCTCAAAATGGTAGAAAGAGAAGTTTTTCCTAAAAAACTAAAGCTTCAATATCATTTATCTTAATGAGGAAATTGTGTTTACGGTGCCCAATTATGAAAAGAAAAGAGATTATTATATGAATCCGTGTTTGTATAAATCAACGGACAAGCATTAATTTAAAAATGGTGCAAAAAAAATTTTTTTCTTGTGAAACCAGAGCATCAATACCAATTATCCCAGTGAGGAGAATGTGTTTATGGTTCCCAATCATGAAAAGAAAAGAGATTATTATGTGAATCCATGTTTATCCCAGTTGACAGATGAACTTTGATTCTAGAAAATGGTAGGAAGCGAAGTTTTTCTTATGAAACCAAAGCGTCAATTCATTTATCCCAATGAGAAAATTGAATATGTGGTACCCTATCATTGAAAGAAAGGAGATTATTATGTCAATCCATGTTTATCCCAATTGAAGGATGAACTTTAATTCAAAAAATAGTAGAAAAAGAAGTTTTTCTTGTGAAACCAAAGCATCAATATCATTTATCCCAATGAGGAGAACGAGTTTATGGTTCTTAGCCATGAAAACAAAGGAGATTATTACATGAATCTGTGTTTATGCCAATTGACAGATGAAATTTGATTCTATAAAATGGTGGGAAGTGATGTTTTTCTCATGAAACCAAAGTATCAATTCTTTTATCCTAATGAAGAGAATGAATTTGTGTTGGCCAATCATTAAAAAAAAGGAGATTACTATATGAATCTATGTTTATCCCAATTGAAAGACGAACTTTAATTCTAAAACTGATAAAACAAAAGTTTTTCCTATAAAACCAAAGCTTTAATATCATTTATCCCAATTAGGGGAATGTGTTTATGCTGCCTAATCATTAAAAGAAAAAGGATTATTATGTGAATCCCTGTTTGTCCAAATCAACAAACAAACATTAATTCTAAAAATGGTAGAAAAAGATGTTTTTCTTACGAAACCAAAGCTTCAATATCATTTATCCCAATAATGAGAATGTTTTTCTGGTGCCTAATCATGAAAAGAAAAGAGATTATTGTGGGAATCCATTTTTATCCCAATTGACAGATGACCTCTGATTCTAAAAAATGGTGGGAAGTAATGTTTTTCTTATGAAACCAAACCACCAATTCATTTATCTCAATGAAGAGAATGAATTTGAGGTGCCCAATCATTGAAAGAAAGGAGATTATTATGTGAATTCCTATTTATCCCAATTGAAAGATGAATTTTAATTGTAAAACTGGTTGAAAGAGAAGTTTTTCTAATGAAACCAAAGCAATAATATCATTTATCTCAAATAAGAGAATGTGCTTATGGTGCCTAATAGTGAAAAAAATAGAGATTATTATGTGAATCCGTGTTTATCCAAATCGACGGACAAACATTAATTCCAAAAATGGTAGAATGAGAAGCTTTTCTTACAAAACCAAAGCATCAATTCATTTATCCTAATAAGGAGAATGAATTTGTGGTGCACAATTATTAGAAGAAAGGAAATTATTATGTGAATCTATATTTGTCCTTGTTGATAGACGAACTTAAAAAATGGTTAGAAGAAAAGTTTTTTTTATGAAACCAAATCATCAATGTCATTTATCCCAATAAGGATAATGAGTCTATGGTTCCTAACCATGAAAATAAAAGAGATTATTACGTGAATCTGTGTTTATCCTAATTGATAGGAGAACTTTGATTCTGAAAAATGGTGGGAAGCTAAATTTTTCTTCTGAAACCAAAGCATCAATTCCTTTATCCTAATGACGAGAATGAATTTATGCTGCCCAATCATTAGAAAAAATGAGATTATTATGTAAATATGTGTTTATCCTAGTTAGAAGATGAACTTTAATTCTAAAAATGGTAGAAAGAGAAGTTTCTCTTATGAAATCATAGCGTCAATATCATTTATCCCAATGAAGAGAATGTGTTTATGGTGCCCAACCATGAATAGAAAAGAGATTATTATGAGAATCCGTGCTTGTCTAAATCGACGGGCGAAATTTAATTCCAAAAATAGTTGAAAGATAATTTTTTCTTATGAAACCAAACCATCAATATCATTTATTCCTATGAGGAGAATGAGTTTATGGTTCCTAACCATGAAAAGAAAGGAGATTATTACATGAATCCATGTTATCCCAATTGACAAATGAACTTTGTTTCTAAAAAATGGTGGGAAGTGAAGTTTTTCTTGTGAAACCAAAGTGTAAATTCATTTATCCCAATGAGAAGAATGAATTTGTGGTACCCAATCATTAAAAAAAATTGAAGGATGAACTTTAATTCTAAAAATGGTAAAAACAAAAGTTTTTCCTGTAAAACCAAAGCTTTAATATCATTTATCCCAATGAGTAGAATGTATTTGTCGTGCCTAATCATGAAAAAAAGGAGATTATTATGTGAATCTGTGTTTGTCCAAATTGACAGATGAACATTAATTCTAAAAAAGGTAGAAAGAGAAGTTTTTCTTCTGAAAGCAAAGCATCAATATCATTTATCCCAATAAGGAGAATGTGTTTATGGTGCCTAATTATGAAAAGAAAGGAGATTATTTCATGAATCCATGTTATTCCAACTGACAGACGAACTTTGATTATAGAAAATGGTGGGAAGTGAAGTTTTTCTAATAAAACCAAAGCATCAATTCATTTCTCTCAATGAGGAAAGTGAATTTGAGGTGCCCAATCATTAAAAAAAGAGATTATTATGTGAATCCGTGTGTATTCCATTTAACAGATAAACTTTAATTGTAAAAATGGTAGAACAAGAAGCTTTTCTTATGAAACCAAAGCATTAATGTCATTTATCCCAATTAGGAGAATATGTTTATGGTTCCTCATCATGAAAAGAAAAGACATTATTATTTGAATCAAAGTTTGTCTAAATCGATGGATGAACATTAATTCTAAAAATGTTTGAAAGCAGAGTTTTTCTTATAAAACCAAAGCATCTATATTATTTATCCCTATGACAAGAATGAGTTTATGGTTTCTGACCATGAAAAGAAAGGAGATTATTATGTGAATCTGTGTTTATCCCAGTTGACAGATGAACTTTGATTCTAAAAATTGGTGGAAAATGAAGTTTTTCTTATGAATCCAAAGCATCAATTCATTTATTCCAATGAGCAGAATGAATTTGTGGTGCCCAAACATTAAAAGAAAAGAGACTATTATGTGAATCTGTGTTTATCCCAATTGAAGATGAACTTTAATTCTAAAAATGGTAGAAAGAAAAGTGTTTCTTATGAATCCAATGCATCAATATCATTTATCCCAATGAGAAGAATGTATTTATGGTGCCCAATCATTAAAAGAAAGGAGATTATTATATGAATCTATGTTTGTCCAAATCGACAGATAAACATTAATTCTAAAAATGGTAGAATGAAAAGCTTTTCTTACGATACTAAAGCGTCACTTCATTTATCCCAATGAGGAAAATGAATTTATGGTGCCCAATCATTAAAAGAAAGAAGATTATTATATGAATCCGTGTTTGTCCTCATTGACAGACGAACTTTGTTTCTAAAAAATGGCTGGTAGAAAAGCTTTTCTTTTGAAACCAAAGCATCAATGTCATTTATCCCGATGAGGGTAATGAGTTTTTGGTGCCTAATCATGAAAAAAAAGAGATCATTATGTGAATCTGCGTTTATCCTAATTGACAGATGAACTTTAATTCTAAAAGTGGCAAAAAGAGAATTTTTTTTCTTATAAAACCAAAGCATCAACATCATTTATCCCAATAAAGGGAATATGTTTGTGATGATAAAAAGAAAGGAGATATTACGTGAATCTATGTTTGTTCAAATCGACGAACGAATATTAATTCTAAAAATGGTAGAATGAGAAGCTTTTCTTATAAAACCAAAGCATCACTCCATTTATCCCAATGAGAAGAATGAATTTGTGGTGCCCAATCATTAAAAGAAAGGAGATTATTATGTGAATCCACGCTTATCCTCGTTGACAGATGAACTTTGCTTCTAAAAAATGGTTGGAAGAAAAGATTTTCTTATGAAACCAGAGTGTTAATGTCATTTAGCCTAATGAGGATAATGAGTTTATGGTACCTAATCATGAAAACAAAGGTGATTATTACGTGAATCTGTGTTTATACCAATTGACAGATAAACTTTGACTCTAAAAAATGGTGGGAAGTGAAGTTTTTCTTACAAAACCAAAGCATCAATTCATATATTCTAATGAGGAGAATGAATTTGTGGTGCCCAATCATTAAAATAAAGGACATTACTATATGAATCTTTGTTTTTCCCAATTGAAAGATGAAATTTGATTCTAAAAAACAGTGGGAAGTGAAGTTTTTCTTATGAAACGAAAGCATAAATTCATTTATCCCAATGAGGAGAATGAATTTCTCACGCCTAATCATTGAATGCAATGAGATTATTTTGTGAATTTGAGTTTATCCTAATTAAAAGACAAACTTTAATTCTAAAGTGGTAAAAAGAGAAGTTTTTCCTATAAAACCAAATCTTCAATATCATTTATCCCAATGATGAGAATGTGTTTATAGGGCCTTATCATTACAAGAAAGGAGATTATTATGTGAATCCGTGTTTGTCCTCGATGATAGACGAACTTTGTTTCTAGAAAATGGTTGGTAGAAAAGCTTTTCTTAAGAAACAAAAACGTCAATGTCATTTATCCCAATGAGGATAATGAGTTTATGGTACCTAATCATGAAAACAAAAGAGATTATTACATGAATATGTGTTTATCCCAATTGATAGATGAACTTTGATCCCAAAAAATGGTGGGAAGTGAAGTTTTTCTTATAAAACTAAAGCATCAATTCATTTATCCTAATAAGGGGAATGCATTTGTGGGGCCCACTCATGAAAATAATGGAGATTATTATGTAAATCCATGTTTATTCTAATTGAAAAATGAACTTTAAATCAATGTCATTTATCCCAATGTGGATAATGAGTTATGGTACCTAATCATGAAAACAATGGAGATTATTATGTGAACCCGTGTTTATCCCAATTGACAGATAAACTTTGATTCCAAAAGATGGTGGAAAGTGAAGTTTTTCGTATGAAACCAAAGCATCAATTCATTTATCCTAATGATAAGAATGCATTTGTGGTGCCCAATCATTAAAAGAAAGGAGATTATTATGTTAATTCATGTTTCTCCTATTTAACTGATGTACTTTGATTCTAAAAAATGGTGGGATAGGATGTTTTCCTTATAAAACCAAATCATCAATTCATTTATCCTAATTAGGAGAATGTGTTTATGGTGCTCAATCATGAAAATAAAGGGGATTATTACGTGAATCCATATTTAGCCCAATTGACAGACAAACTTTGATTCTAAAAAATTATGGGAAGTAAAGTTTTCATACGAGACCAAAGCATCAATTCATTTATCCTAATAAGGAGAATGTGTTTATGGTACCCAATCATGAAAAGAAATGAAATTATTACGTGCATCCGTGTTTATCCCAATTGATAGACAAATTTTGATTCTAAAAAATCATAGGATATGAAGTTTTTCTTATGAAACCAAAGCATCAATTCATTTATCCCAAAGAGGAGAATAAATTTATGGTGGCCAATCATGAAAAGAAAAGAGATTATTATGTGAATCCGTATTTATCCAAATTGAGAAATGAACTTTAATTCTAAAAATAGTAGAAAGAGATGTTTTTCTTATGAAACCAAAGCTTCAATACCATTTATCCCAATGAGGAGAATGCATTTATGGTGCCCAATCATAAAAAGAAAGGAGATTATTATGTGAATCCATATTTGTCCAAATCGACGGACGAACATTAATTGTAAAAATGGTAGAAAGAGAAGTTTTTCTTATGAAACCAAAGCATCAATATCATTTATCTCGATGAGGAGAATGAGTTTTTGTTGCCCAATCATGAAAAGAAAGGAAATTATTATGTGAAACCAGGTTTGTCCCATTTGATAAACAAACATTGACTCTAAAAAATGGTGGGAAGTGAAATTTTTCTCTTAAAACCAAAGCATCAATTTATTTAGCCCAATGAAGGGAAGGAATTTGAGGTGCCGAATCATTAAAAAAAAGAGATTATTATGCGAATCCATGTTTATCCAAATCGATGGATGAACATTAATTCTAAAAATGGTAGAATGAGAAGCTTTTCTTATGAAACCAAAGCATCACTTCATTTATCCCAATGAGGAGAATGAATTTGTGGTACCCAATCATTAAAAGAAAGGAGATTATTATGTGAATCCATGCTTGTCCTCGTTGACATATGAACTTTGGTTCTAAAAATTGGTTGGACAAAAAGCTTTTCTTATGAAACCAAAGCGTCATTGTCATTTAACGCAATGAGGATAGTGAGTTTATGGTACCTAATCATGAAAACAAAAGAGATTATTACATAAATCTGTGTTTATCCTAATTGACAGATGAACTTTGATTCCAAAAAATGGTGGGAAGTGAAGTTTTTCTTATAAACCAAAGCATAAATTCATATATCCCAATGAGGAGAATGAATTTGTGGTGCCCAATCATTAAAAGAAAGGATATTACTATGTGAATCTTTGTTTTTCCCAATTGAAAGATGAACTTTGATGCTAAAAAATGGTGGGAAGCAAAGTTTTTCTTATGAAACGAAAGTATAATTTCATTTATCCCAATGAGGAGAATGAATTTATCATGCCTAATCATTGAATGCAAGGAGATTATTTTGTGAATTTGAGTTTATCCTTACTGAAAGATGAACTTTAATTCTAAAGTGGTAGAAAGAGAAGTTTTTCTTATAAAACCAAATCTTCAATATCATTTATCCCAATGATGAGAATGTGTTTATGGTGCCCTATCATTAAAAGAAAGGAGATTATTATATGCATCTGTGTTTGTCCTCGATGACAGACGAACTTTGTTTCTAAAAAATGTTGGTAGAAAAACTTTTCTTATGAAACAAAAGTATCAATGTCATTTATCCCAATGAGGATAATGAGTTTATGGTACCTAATCATGAAAACAAAGGTGATTATTATGTGAATCCGTATTTAGCCCAATTGATAGATGAGCTTTGATTCCAAGAAATGGTGGGAAGTGAAGTTTTTCTTATGAAACCAAAGCATCAATTCATTTATCCCAATGAGGGGAACGAATTTGTGGGGCCTACTCATTAAAAGAAAAGAGATTATTATGTAAATCCATGTTTATCTAATTAAAAGATGAACTTTAATTCTAAAAATGGTAGAAAAAGAAGTTTTTCCTATAAAACCAAAGCTTCAATAGCATTTATCCCAATGAGGAGAATGTGTTTATGGTGCCCAATCATGAAAAGAAAGGAGATTATTTTGTGAATCTGTGTTTGTCCAAATTGACGGATAAGCATTAATTCTAGAAATGGTGCAAAGAAAAATTTTTCTTATGAAACCAAAGCATCAATATCATTTATCCCAATGAGGAAAATGTGCTTATGGTGCCCAATCATGAAAAGAAATGAGATTATTATGTGAATCCATGTTTATCCTAATTGATAGACGAATTTTGATTCTAAAAAATAGTAGGATGTGAAGCTTTTCTTATGAAACCAAAGCATCAATTCATTTATCCCAATGAGGAGAATGAATTTGATGTAACCAATCATTAGAAGAAAAAAGATTATTATATGAATCCACATTTATCCTAATTGACAGATGAACTTTAATTCTAAAAATGATAGAAAAAGAAGTTTTTCTTATGAAACTAAAGCATCAATATCATTTATCCCAATAACGAGAATGAATTTATGGTGCCCAATTATTAAAAGAAAAGAGATTATTATGTGAATCCGTGTTTGTCCTCATTGACAGACAAACTTTGTTTCTAAAAAAATGGTTGGAAGAAAAGCTTTTCTTACGAAACCATGGATCAGTGGTGGATGAGTCAAAATTGCCCAGACCATGAAAATGGCCTGCAGATGTCGATACATTGCATAATGTATCGATACATTTGGTCTAAAAACCTTGTGTGTATCGATACAATGAATATTGTATCGATACAATGATTAATGTATCGATACTATAAACCATTGTATCGATACTATAAACTACTATATCGATACATGTTGATATGTATCGATATATTCTTTTACAGAATGCATGTTTTGGTCTTGGCATGGTCTAGCATCGATACATGAGGTCCTATATCGATACAGAGGCTCATGTATCAATACATCTACATGTTGTATCGATACAAATAAAGACATTTTAAATTTTTGGTGCGTTAGAGTATTGTATCGATACATGAGAACCATGTATCGATACATTCAAGTAAAATTATGAATTTTCTTATATCTTTTGTCCCCGAATACCTTGGACTATGTCATTTGATGCCACATCTTTATATTTACCTCTGATATGATCCCTAGGCCTTCTTGACATCCTCAAAATACTTTTTTGCATCACTCGATGATCATCGCCCCCTCTTACATCCATGCTCTAAATTGATAAAAATTAGCCCGAACAAAATAAGGTGTCTACAGCTACCTCTCTTTGACCGTTACTGAGAATTAGGAACAGGGCAAAGACAAATAGACACTATTTTATCTGGGGTGGACTGACACTTCTAGAACATTAGGGTGTTAGGTTTTCTAAGGTTTGACCCCCTTAGGCAGGTATGGAGTAACATGGATTTTTGATGTAGGTGCCGCTAGCTTGTACGGGCTTTGACTTAAACTGGGTGCCACCAGCTTGTGTGGGCTTTGGAAGGGTGCCACTAACATGTGGGCTTTAAGGGTGCCACTGACTTGTGGGCTTTAAAGAGGTGCCACTGACTTATGGGCTTTAAAGAAGTGCCACTTGTAGGCTTGAAAGAGGTGCTACTAACTTGTGAGCTTTAAAAAGGTGCCATGATTTATGGGCTTGAAAAGGGTGCCACGACTTGTGGGCTTGAAAAAGGTGCCACTAACTTTGGGCTTTGAAGGGGTGCCACTGACTTATGGGCTTTAAAAAGGGTGCCACTGACTTTTGGGCTTAAAATGGTGCCACGACTTATGGGCTTAAAGGGGTGCCACTTACTTGTGAGCTTTTGAAAGAGGTGCCACTGATTTGTGGGCTTTTAAGGGGTGCCACTGTCTTGTGGGCTTTAAAAAGGGTGCCATTGACTTTTGGGCTTAAAATGGTGCCATGACTTATGGGCTTAAAGGGGTGCCACTTACTTGTAAGCTTTTAAAAGAGGTGCCACTGATTTGTGGGCTTTTAAGGGGTGCCACTAACTTGTGGGCTTTAAAGGGTGCCACTAACTTATGGGCTTTGAAAAGGGTGCCACGACTTATAGGCTTAAAGGGGTGCCACTGACTTGTAGGCTTTTAAAAGGGTGCCACTGACTTGTAGGGTTTAAAGGGTGCCACTAACTTGTGGGCTTTGAAAAGGGTGCCACGACTTATGGGCTTTTAACAAGGTGCCACAACCTGCAGGCTTTAAATAAATTATGGGCTTTTAAGGGATGCCACTGACTTGTGGGCTTTAAAAAGGGTGCCACTAACTTATGGGCTTTGAAAAGGGTGCCATGACTTATGGGCTTAAAGGGGTGCCACTGACTTGTGGGCTTTTAAAAGGGTGCCACTGACTTGTGGGCTTTTAAAAGGGTACCACTGACTTGTGGGCTTTAAAGGGTGCCACTGACTTGTGGGCTTTAAAAAGGGTGCCATAACTTGTGGGCTTTTAAAAAGGTGCCATGACATGTGGGCTTTAAAAGGGTGCCACGACTTGTGGGCTTTTAAGGGGTGCCACTGACTTGTGGGCTTTGAAAAGGGTGCCACGACTTGTGGGCTCTTAAAGGGTGCCACTGACTTATGGGCTTTGAAAAGGGTGCCACTGACGTGTAGGCTTTGAAAAGGGTGCCACGACATGTGGGCTTAAGAGGGTGTCATGACTTGTGGGCTTTTAAAAGGGTGCCATGACCCATGACCTGTGGGCTTTAAAAGGATGCTGATAACATTTTTTGATAAAACTTCAAAATACCAAAAGTTCTTGATAAAATTTCCTATTAAAAAGGGTTTTGGCACTAGTTCATGATAAAGCTTCTGACAAATGTTCTCAACAAAAGTTTTTGAAAATAATTTCTAGATAACAATTTCTTGACACTGGCACTTTAACTGTAGCTGCTTGACAAAAAAAGGTTTTGACATAAGGTGATGAAAAGAAAAGACCTTACCTGAATGGCACTTGGTTTATAAATCTTAGAGTACTTATCAGGAGTTCCTTGGAGGTTCAGTAAACCTAGCTTGAAGTGATATTGTAAAAATGATGATGTATGATGGTAATATGAATGCATGATATAGAATGCTATCATGATTGCATGATGTGAAGTCTAATACGGGAGATAGCTATAGTTCTCCTTGTACATCATTCAGACTCTCAATGGGATGGCGATTCATCCTTGTTGCAACCATGGACCAGAATTTTCCTTATCTCACTAGGGATTGTAGGTTGTCCTTGCTCCACTGAGATGGGAACAAAAATTTAATCTCAAGAATTTGGACTACTGCATTTCTAGATTCAAGAGGCTCAATCATTTTCCTGACAATTGGAAGGCATTGTCAACAATTTTCTAAAATATTCGACTGATTAGGTTGATGTCTCTGGTTTTGATAGGATTCTGATAGAATGCATGGGTTGATTTTTTTTGGTTAGCCTAAAATGGTTTTTCTTGAGATAAGGCTTGTGAAAGCAAGAAATAGTTTAGTGTATAGTCATGCCAAACAGGTGTTTGGACACAAAAGGTGTATGATCATGCTGATCGGGGTGTAAGCAAAATTCCCTATGCTTTTCTTTTCCTTTCGATGTAATATCAAGATGCCCCAATGCATATTTCAGTTAGTTATCAAACATTATCAGTTAAATGACAAGTGCAATGTGAATTGTACAGGGGTTGAAATAAACAAGACAATATTTATTTATGCCAACAAAGAGACATAACTCAATACACTATTTGACAAGCAATTGATAAGGTAGTGAGGAAGTGATCCTTTGGGTGAAAGATGCCTTTGACAATCATGACATGGATGTTTTTTAAGTGCTTTTCAAAATTTTTTTCGAACAATAAATGTGCCTAGCATGACTAATCTTTGAAAGATCTCTAGGATTGCTTTGTATTGCCTTATGGATGCTCTCAGTTCATGCCCTCATCAAAATTGATCTTCTTAAGTTGCCCTTATGGGTTTTCAACTGTAGTTGGGTTGGTTGCCTAGATGTCCTTTTCGGATTTTCATTTAGACCCCTTTTTGTTTTCTTTTGTTTGTTTTTTTTTAAAGACACATTTTCAGGTTTTCACCTTCCACGTGTAATATTTCTTGATAGAATCTGAGTTGATTGGGTTGGGCAAGATATTGTCGTCTATTTCTGACAAGATTAGGGTCCCTCCAAAGAAGGCTTGCTTCACGACATACGGTCCTTCCCAATTAGGGGTCTATTCACCCCGCAAGTCTTTGTGAATTGGGAGGATCTTCTTCAATACCAATTCACCTAGGTGAAATTGTCGTGGATGCATCTTTTTATCATCAGCTCTGATCATTCGTCTTTGATACATTTGACCATGGTAGATGGCCTTCATGCATTTTTCCTCGATGAGGTTGAGCTGATCATATCTGTTCTTGACCCATTGGGCTTCTTCAAGTTTGGTTTCCATCAGGACTCTAAGAGAAGGGATCTTGACTTCAATAGGCAATATAGCTTCCATCCTATAGACAAGAGAAAATGGAGTAGCACCTATGGAAGTGCGAACTAAGGTCTAATAGGCATGAAGTGCAAAGAATAGCTTCTTATGCCAGTCTTGGTAAGTCTCGCCCATTTTTTCAACTATTCTTTTGATGTTTTTGTTGGCTGCCTCGACTGCCCTATTCATCTTTGGGTGATAAGGATAGAATTATGATGCTGGATCTTGAACTATGAGCAGACTGCTTGCATCATTTTATTGTTTAAGTTGCTTACGTTGTCTGTGATGATTTGGTTTGGGAGGCCATATCTACAGATGATGTCTTGCTTGACAAACCTATAAATGGTAGATCTAGTGACATTAGCATATAAGGCAGCCTCCACCCACTTAGTGAAATAATCGATTGCTATTAAGATAAAACGATGCCCATTAAAAGCTTTGAGGGTGATTGGCCCGATCACGTCCATGCCCTACATGGAGAAAGGCCATGAGGCTGTCATGACGTGAAGTGGCATCAGAGGGACATGGATCTTGTCAGCATAGATTTGCCACTTATGGCATTTTAGGCATAATTGGTGCAGTCTCTTTCGAGGGTCAACCAGTAATAACCTGCTTTCATGATTTGCTTAGCCATCTGATGTCCATTAGCATGCGTGCCACAAATCCCTTCATGAACTTCTTCTAGGATCTTTTTGGCTTCAAGAGTATCAAAGCATCTGAGCAATACTTGATCGTGGCTCCTTTTATATAAGATTTTTCCATCGAGAACAAATCCTATAGCCAGCCTTCTGATAGTTCTCTTATCATTCTCGGTTGCCTGTTTGGGATATTGCTGATACTTGATGTAACAAAGGATGTCATAGTACCACGGTAGGCCATCATTCTTTTTTTTAATGCTATAATAATGAATCAGAGTTGTGTAGATGTTCATCTGGATGGGAGCAACATCCGACTCCTGGTTAACTTTAAACATGGATGATAATGTAGCCAAAGCATCAGCTATTTGGTTCTCTTCTCGAGGTAAGTGTCAGAAACTAATATCATCAAATTCTTTCTTGAGTACTGCTATTAGCTTCCCATACTGCATCAGCTTGGCATCATGAGTTTACCACTCTCCCTTCAATTGGTAGATGACTAGGGCCCAATCACTGAACACCCATAATATCTGATATTCCTCTTGATGGCTACTTGAAGCCCCATGACGCAAGCTTCATATTCTGTGATATTATTCGTGTAGTCAAAATTTAGTCTTACTATGAATGGATAATGGCTCCCATCATGTGACATCAATATTGCCCCGATTTCCATATCCTAGAATGTTTGATGCTTCATCAAAATACATCTTCCAAGATTGATCTTGGTTGGAGGCATCTTCATTCTTAGAAATGCACATTAGATCTTCATCTGGGAAGTCAAAATTTAAGGGTTCATAGTCATCTGCTGCTCGACTTGCTAAAAAGTTAGCATTGCACTACCCTTGATGGCCTTTTGACTAACATAGGCAATGTTGTATTCAGAAAGCAGGACTTGCCATCTAGCTAGCCTTCCTGACAGTGCAGGAGCTTCGCATAGATACTTAATAGGATCGAGCCTTTCGATCAACCACGTAGTGTGATACAGCATGTACTGCCTAAGTCTTTTGGCTATCCATACTAAAGCACAACATAACTTCTCGACTGTGAAGTAATTGCACTTGCACTCCGTAAGCTTCTTGCTTAAGTAGTAGATTGCTTGTTCCTTCTTTCCTGACTCGTCATGCTGCCCTAATACACAACCCATAGATTTGTCAAAGACTGCCAAGTAAAGGATTAAAGGTCGATTGGGCACTGGCGGCACCAATACTAGTAGACTTGATAGATAATGCTTGACTTTATCAAAGGCTTCTTGACATGCCTTATTCCACTCTCCTGGATTTTATTTACGAAGGAGCCGAAAGATAGGGTCACATTTGTCAATAAGCTGGGATATGAATCTAGCAATGTAGTTTAATCTCCCTAAAAAGCTTTTCACTTCCTTTTGGGTTTGAGGTGGTGGTATATCTTAAATGGCTTTGACTTTGTCTGGGTCAACTTTGATCCCTTTTTCACTGACTATAAATCCTAAAGGCTTACCCAAAGTGACTCCGAAGGTACACTTGGCAGGATTCAATTTGAGTTGAAATTTTCATAGCCGTTCAAAAAGTTTCTGAAGGTTTGTGACATGCTCATCCTCTTTCATTGACTTGGCAATCATGTCATCAACGTAGACCTCAATTTCTTTGTGTATCATGTCATGGAATAGGGCTACCTGGCCCGCTAATAGGTTGCCCCAACATTTTTGAGTCTAAAGGGCATGACATTATAGCAAAATGTCCTCTACATGGTTATGAAAGTTGTTTTCTCCATGTCTTCAGGCGCCATCTTAATCTGGTTGTAGTCTGAGAATCCATCCATGAAAGAAAACATAGAATTCTTGGTCGTGTTGTCTACTAAAGTGTCGATATGGGGTAGCAAAAAGTTATCCTTGGGACTGGCTCGATTTAGATCCTGATAATCAATACACATTCATACCTTGCCATCTTTCTTTGGGACTAGGACTATATTGGCAACCTATTCTGGATATTTGGCTACTCTAATAAACCCTGCATCAAACTACTTTTTGACTTCTTCTTTAATTTTGAGGACCATTTTCGGCTTCATCCTCCTTAACTTTTGCCGGATTGGTTTGCATCCAGGCTCGATCGGAAGCTTGTGGACCACTATATCAGTGTCTAGTCTTGGCATGTCTTGATATGACCAAACGAATACATCTCGATACTCCTAGAGTGGGTCTATCAGCTTGGTCTTAGTTGTCGACTTTATTGAGGTTCTGATTTTAGCTTTCTTTCGGCCCTCTTGAGTACCCAGATTTATTACTTCCGTTGGGTCTTTATGAGGCATGATCTGCTTCTCCTCTTGCTCAACTAATCGTAAAAGATCTGGTGGTACAAAGCTTTCTTCAAAATCTTCTTCATGATCGACTTCACTAGTGCCAATTGACTGTTCAAAATTGATCTTCAAAGACCCATCAAACACATCCATGTCACTATAGTCAGGACACCTTAAAAGGGCAAAAGAACAAACATTGCAAAAGGCACACACACAGCTAGGAGATTTGGATAAAAATGAAGGCAAAAGAGTAATGGAGACAAAAAGGTTGAAAAGTGATACACAATATGGAATGATATATGCAAAAGTCATTTCATTGATAAAGTTTGATAAAAAAACCCCTTACATAGGACACCCATCTGCCCTTGGGCAAGGACAAGTAGGTTTTCATTTATTGACATTACATGATAAGGACATAAAAAGTGTAGGGGCTTCTGTCATGACCCTGTCATCAAAATCAGGTCTTAGTGGAAGAACATAAATTTTGTGGCTCGATATCTTAGAGACAAAGGCTTTTAAATGCTCTGTTTAGGATAACCAAGACATCTGTGGCCTTTTGCTCTTCCAATTGGATTGGATCAATTCGTCCTCCTAAATGAAATATCTCATGGAGAGATGGAAACATTGTTGGCTTTGACTTCTCCTCTTGACCTAAGGATCGTGTCATCTCCTGGCTGCAGATCCTCTTTTCTTGCTGCTTTCTTGAGTGCGCATTGGCTTTAAATCCTAAACCTCTTTTGTTGGCTTGAGTGGTGACCTATAAAGCTTAGGTCATCCCTTGCAAATTTTTGCCAAGCCCTTTTCTAGCATGGGAACCTTTGCCAACAGTCATTTTTAAACTCGAGTGGGTACTCTTTGATAGATGGGGTTTGACTATTGGTAATTCTTCTCCCATAAATGTCGCATTGACAAACTCAAAGGATTGGAACGATGAATCCGGTGCATCTTTATTAGGCTTTATATAGATATCTTCGGTGAAAATAGTAGCGATCATTTCTTTTTCTACTCCTGTGGTAACTACTTTGTCATCTATCACAAATTTAAGCTTCTGATGGAGAGAGGACTGGACAGCTCCGGCGGAGTGTATCCATTGTCTTCCCAATAGGCAATTGTAAGAAGGATTAATATCCATAACTTAAAAGTCCACTTCATATGTACATGGGCCTATCTAGAGCTGGATTGTGATATTTCCAATTACTCTGCGACATGTCCCATCAAAAGCTCAAACTATGGTATGGCTACTTTTGATGTTAGGCTGATCGACATGGAGTTTGCTTAAAGTAGTCATAGGCATGACATTAAGGGTCGACCCATTGTCTATAAGTACTTTAGGCAAAATACATCCCTTACAATGGGTGGTGATATGCAGAGCCTTATAACTGCCCCTACCTCCAGGTGGGATCTCATCGTCAGTGAAGGAAATGTAATTATCGGCCATGATATTGTTCACTAACCAATCCAACTTGTCCACGGGGATGTCTGAGGGCACATATGCTTCGTTTAGCACATTCAGTAATGCATTTCTATGGACCTCTGAATTAAGAAGCATAGATAGCACAAAAATTTTAGCGGGTTACTTAACTGATCCACAATGTAGTATTCACTGTGCTTAATGAACTTGAGAAACTCTATGGCTTCTTTTTCATTCACTGCTTTCTTGACTTTTTCAGTCTTAAAATTCTTTGCTTGGATTTGAATGGTACTGGTGCTTGAAGATGCATCAACCTTCTATTTTTTTTGAGCTGGGGAAGCATAACACCTACCACTATGAGTTAGATGACTAACTCCTGATAGTTCCATTATAGTAGCTGAGGGAGTTAGTTCTCTGATCATCACTACCTGATTCTCATATTTCCATGGAATAGCTTTGTTGCTCTTATACGGGAATGGTTTAGGTACTTTAAAACCAATTTTGGTTTAGGTGTTGAAAAACTACCTTAAAACTTGACTTGCCATAAAGAATGAGGGGTCGATTTCTCCCATAAGGTGGCTTCATGGTTTCATCTCCTATCATGTTAATAGATTCAGTAATAGGTGTGATCTCGTGATAGAATTCTATCTAGCCTTCATTCATCATTCTTTGAACCGTGGACCTAAACTCCTTGCATGTTTGTAGGGTATGACCTATAACCATGTGGAAGTCATAGAAGTTGTCAGGATTGTCTTCCAATTTTTCTGTTGCATTGAGCAATCCACCCATAATCAATGCTTGCCACACCAAGAACATTGGCATCCTTACATCCTCTATGCTTGCCCTTACTTCACATTTATTTTCAATGTCGATCATATTTATAGCTGGCTCAGTGTGGTTTGGTAAAGGATTGGTGGCAACATTTGGTCCCTAGTTCATCTCAAACTGTAAGACTTTTAAGTTAATTAGATTTTTCACATTTCGTTTGAAAGATATGCAATTTTCAATGTCATGTCTTACTACCCTAGCATGATAGTCACAGTGGGCATTAGGGTTGTACCATAGTGGGTATGGTGGCTTCTTTTCTAGGACATAGATTGGGGCCACCAAATGATTTTAGAGTAAGGTCTGGTAGAGCCCTTTATAGGTCATAGGGATAGAATCAAAGTGTTGTCTTTGTTGATTTGCACCTCGATTGCTAGGTGTATTATTGGTTGTTCGATTGGTATTTTGGTGGGCTTATGGAGGATAGCCTTATGGTGGGTTGGATGGGATTACAAATGATAGGTTGTAGGTTATGGCATTAATTGGCTGAGGGGGTATGGTGATAGCGCAAGACTATAACATGCTTGGGTAGTGAGGGTTGGGTGTTTGACGTCATTTCGGCTGAGATGAGCTAGTATAACTTATAGCATTGGCCTCTTCTTCTTTCTTTTTACTAGCCATAGGCTTTTTGCTTAATCCAAATGTTTCCCTGATCGACATTCTACCACTCTTAATGTCTGCGTCAATCATTTCCCTAGAAAGGACGAGGTCAGTGAATTTTTTGGTGGTATTTCCTACGAACTTCTTGTAATAAGGGGCGTGTAAGGTGTGGATGAAAGTGACTGTCATCTCTTTTTCTGTAAAGGGAGGCTGGACTAGGGCTGCTTCCTCTCTCCACCTTTGGGCGTATTGCCTGAAGCTTTCAATGGATTTCTTCTCAAAATTCATCAAAGAAAGTTAATCCGATGTCTAATCTGACATGTGCTGATATTGATTCAGAAAGGCCTTAGCCAAATCAGCCCATGATCAGATTTTCACGTTGTCTAGCTCGAGAAACCACCGAGCTGCTGCCCCAATGAGGCTATGCTGGAAGCAATGGATAAAGAGCTTTTCATCTTTCTCGTACCCAGCCATCTTTTGTAGGTACATTCGAACATGAACAGAAGGGCCAGTGGTTCCATTGAACTTTTTGAACTTTGGGACTTTGAACTTCGAGGGAATGATAAGGTTGGACACCAAAGACAATGATTGTGCATCAAGAGCTCCGAACTTGTCACTCCTCTCGATAGCTTGAAGGCATTTTTCTAGTAGTTTGAATTTGTTCACTTCTTCTGCTGTCATGGTGGACTTTTGACCTTCTCTTTTCTCTAGTTCCTCATGGTCAAGGGTTATTGGATCTGCTGATGAGACTCCCTCATTCATCCCTTAAGTGCCGGGAATGAATTGACCTACCGCAATAAGATTAAGGTAGATGACTAGTGGAGCCTGAGCGGTAAGTGTAGGAGTAGGCCATTGTTCTTGTCTAGTTTCCCCTTGGGCAGGTTCTGGATTGTTGGTAGGGGGACTTTCAACATTGAGAGGATCATTCCTTGTTTCAGCAGTGCTGGCTTACCCTTTTTCTCTCATAGAGGCTGTCATTAGTCCCATAAGTCTCACCATCTGGGTTTGCATTTCATTTTACTGACGGTGCATCTGGTCCTATGATTCCTTGACCATTAGCTCAAGTCGCTCAATACGAGATTCATGATCACTCTCCATGATTTGCTTACGGCGTCGTGTGTTGTAATGGTGCATGATGTAAGGTTTCGTGTTCCTAATTGATCTTGGAATCCCTTACACTATTATAGCCTAATTCCCGTATTAGACTTTTTGTTTTAAATGTATTTATTAATGAGCATTTATGATGCAATGATGAGTTAACATAATGAATGATTGATGCAAGTGTAATGAAAAATGGTGAAATCAAATGTGCATTTGCATTGGAGACAATTGATTCTTGGAACGGCTTCATCAATAACTTCATTCATAGAGTCACAAAAGGGGTTTTTTCTTTTACGACATGATTACATCTGAAATTATCTAACATGATTACATTATGTAATCACATGATCGAGAAAACCTAAAAGTCATTGCTCATGATCTCCAATAGGTGCGATGTCTCGCTTTATGGACCAAGCTACTTCAATCATGTCATCTGCCTCTCGTTGAGCCATTTGAACTTGTTGAGTGAGGTGCTGATGTTGTTCTTGGTAGTTCAGATGTGCTTGTTCGATTGTTTCTTGCCAATCTAATTTGTGTTGCTCGAAAGCCCTTGTTAGTTCACTGATATGACCTTGATGATCTTGAAGAGACTATTCTAACTCCTGGATTCTACAAATGAGGGCTTCATTTTTAACCCTGGTGGCTTTCACATCTCGCATTTGGACCTCAAGTCTTTGATTCCTTTATTGGTAGGTGGAAGCAAGAGCACGTGCCCTAGTGAACTTTTCTTTGTTGGTTCTAACTTCCTCTTTTTGCTGATTCAGCTTGTGATTAAGAGTGGCAACTTTCACTTCCCATTCGACTAATGTCTTGCCAATACGTCAGGACTTGTTAGCTTTTCTGAGTGTCACATAATCCTTGGTTAGGCCTTCAAGATCATCTTTGAAGCGATCCCTTTCTTTAATGACTTGATCCATTTCACCGCTCCTAAGATAGATATCCATCTTTAGCTAGCCCTTTTCCTCTTTAAGTCAAGAGATTTCTATGGCAAAAGATACCTTTTCTTGTTCGAACTCCCTTCTAAATAGCTCAATCTCAGAAGGCGGTTTTTCTATTAGGATTTGCTGTATCCTAGAGTTGGGCAATGGTAATGGATCATTGATATGATGGAGTCTCCATTCTTCGTATCTAGGTGTGGTGGGGCTTCTTCTCCAATATCTTTCCTTACAATGGATCTTTTTCTAAGCTTGGAAAGCTAACTGGACTTTCACTTTATAATTAGGCTCTTTGTACTCAAAATCCTAATGTCCCAAATCTTCAAGGAACGAGATGAATTGCTGGCACTGGAACTGATGCAACACCAAAAGAGGAGCATAACTGGTATTTCCCTATAGTCCCAGGAGTGGCACATAAGTGTAGTCTCCACATCTGTACACAATCGACTAAAGGAACACCCATAGGGCTCTCCACATGATTTCTTCCTCCTTGACGTTTCATAATTCCTCCACCCAATGCTTTTCTGTCTTATCTTGATGCCATTCTTCCTTTAATGCCGTGGAAAGAGGACTGATCTTGAAGAAAAAATTTTCCCTGACTCTTTCTTTCCTAAGACAAAGATGATTGAGGAGCCATATTTGGAGTAATGAGGTGCACCCGATAAACATTCCTGTTCATGTCCTTTTACAAAAGCTGAGGGCACGGATGGTTTCAGCAATGTGGTGGAAGTAGGGTTGATGTTGCAACATAGGTGAGAAAAGAAATCTATGACTGCTGCCTCTATATAACCCAAAGTCTTTGGGAATATAACGAGCCCATAGATTGCCAAAGCGTAGACATTTTGAGCTTTCTTCATATCAGAAAGATTCATGATTACTTCTTTCAAGCTAGCCCAAGAGATGCATTCGTTACTCCCTTTTACTTTGACATGACTATTAACTCATGCTTCTGTGACTCCAAGAATTTGCCTCAACCTTTTCTTGAACGTAGGAGGCGCTAGAGCCTTGCAGTAAACTCGGTCTGACTTGGCACTTTCTATGTTGAGGAGGGCTGTGTACTCACCAATGGTGGGGACTAAATCTTGTTGGTTGAAGGTGAAACATCGATAGGCTAGATTCCAGAACTGTGCTGCTGCTTGCAACAAGCCATCATCTAACTGAACTCGAAGTAAGAGAGCTATATCCCTATACTTTTTAGTGAAGGCTTTTTTCATGTTGCTGTCCCAATTGTCCCAAATATGCTTCAGTTCTCGACAATCATTCTAACGAAAGCTAATCTTGACCTCTTCATGCATTTTTGAGATGTAATCAGACTTTAAAATGTCCCCGTCCTGACGTTGGTGAGCTTCTAACCATGTTCTGACATTTTCAAAGGACTCGATAGTGGAGATAAGTTGATGCTCCATAAATGATGCCCCTTGCTGAACATTGAACCAGAACAATTGTCCCAAAATGATGATTGTCATGATGGTTATGATGAAATGATGCTTGCACCAAAACACAAACAAAGGGAAAATGAGTTAGTGAAACATATAGGAGACAAATGTAATAAAAATTTAAGAACATCAGAAGAGAAGAAAAAAATAAACGTCTCAGCCAAGGTGCCAAGATAAGAGACAGGTAGAATTTTGACATGCCAAGATGCAATTTGCCCCTCGTGAGGTGATGCTATATTTTATTTTGTTAAAAAAAGACCAGTAGCAATATCCGTTCATCACCACTAGTGCGGAGGTGCGTTAAGCCATGACTTGGATAGCATAATGGTTTACAGTATGAGACATTATGAACGATGGTTTTTGTTGACCGTCACTTATATTATGCTAAGGTTAGCTGTCGTTCGGGCAGCACAACGGCATGTCTCGATAAATGATAAAAATACAGATACGGGTGATAATTATATACTCATTGTCACCTACATAATTATAGTAATTAGGAGTAAAGGTTAGGAATGTTTCCCTGAGTGACCTTATTCTCTTGGTATTCTAGCAGCGTTCTGGTATGGTTTGACATGGTTTAGCTCGTAGGGCTCACTATATGAGGTTTAAGTTGACGCCTAAACAGGTATCCGAATTGCTCCTCCATCTAGTAAGGACAGTCGAAGGACCCTGATCCCAAACCCATTGTGGGTTTGGCAGAATAGGTTTGATTCGTTGGATGTATTTCCCTATGCAAATGCGGAGGGTTCCTCATGAGAGACATAGGCAATTTACATCCAGGAAGTTATTGCCATGCCTATGCAGAGGGTTACTCATGAAGGCGGATAGCTCACTTCCTCCTAATGATTGGGTTATAACCACGCCATGGAGTTTGGGGGGACACTAATGCACATGCAAGTGCGCAGTGTGACAGGGAAATAAATAAACATTTTGTTTACTTTCGTATTACCATTTGTATTAAGCTAATGATTATTCAAAAAAAAAAGACAATCTTGAAAATCATGTCAAACAAAAGATTAGATGACAAAATGACAAAAAGGTCATGATTAAATAATGACCAAAAATCGAAAGAATCGGGAACTTAGAAAGACATGGCTAGTTATTGAACTAACTCTCTATAGACGTCCCCAGTGGAGTCTCCAAGCTATCGCAACATACCCTGAGGTGGATCCTCGCGGATCTAAAAGTGTTTATGACTTAAAATATTTTTCCTGACTTGGAATGTCTTCTTGATTGAGATTGTTCTTTGGCGATGTGATGAGAACAAGAATGTATGGATTCTCGACTTATGATATAGTGAGGGGGACCATAAGATGAATCACTCATCTTATTGGTCTCATCTGACCATCACGAAATGGCCAATGCTTGGAGTCGCCACTGATCATTTCGGGCTAGGCATGATCAGATGCCTATTGAAACCTATGTTTTGAGTTACGAAACTCAAAACATCGATCCTG
>JBBYHL010319777.1:3884-23372 GCA_038381835.1 Adansonia madagascariensis
AGGGTTCCACATAATTTTTTTATGGACCCTACATAATATTGAATGTTGATTGGGTAATTGCAGTGCAATTACTGCAGGTGATATGCTCCCATTATTTGGGCGTGACTTGTGCTTTGATAGCTCACATCGACTTCTTTGTTTAAACAGGTTGAACCCAATGCGCACCGCATTGAGGAACACCGTAGGAAGTATGATAGATTGCGCAAAGAGAGAGAAGATAGAAAGATTGAGCGTGAGAGACGGCGTCGTCGTGCTCAAGCTCAAGTAATTTAGCCCTTATTTGTCCTTTGATAATGTTTCCTTATTATTGCTTTCTTTAACATTGATTCCCTTGCATATTGTGCTCAAGGCTGCATATGAGAAGGCAAAGAAGCAGGAGCAATCATCCTCCAGTAGAAAACCTGGAGGCATGCCTCGTGGGTTTCCAGGTGGAATGCCTGGTGGTTTTCCTGGTAGCATGCCAGGTGGGATGCCTGGAAATATTGATTTTAGCAAAATATTGAATGTAAATATGATGAAACAGGCTTCCTATTTATCTTTATTATTAAAGAAATCAACTCTATTTTGCTTATATGTGCTAACACAGTTCTTTTTTTTTTTTTTCACTTTCCTTTAAGCTGTCTAGAAAATGTTTGTTTTCCACTTTTATGATGCATACTAAACTTATGTTATTTGGAAACTTTTTTTTTATGCGGTTTCTGATGTTATTTCGACCAGGATCCTTAATTGATGGCAGCATTTAGTGATCCAGAAGTCATGACTGCTCTTCAAGACGGTAGGCATTGTATTTTACTGAATTTCTTTTACTCTCATAATCATTTTTTTTTATTTTTCTTTCGTCACCTAGATTTGCAATTTGTGTAGTATTTTTTTCCCTTTTAATCTTTTTTACCCTAGTTGCTTTAAATGAACTAGGACATGCTTGCCAAGAAAACTTAGGACCATATTTAAGCTGGTCTTTGTTTCTGATACATGTTGGAATAGCATTCAGCAAATACCTGATTCTATTAGGATGCGGTGCCGAATGGGACACTTATAGAGAACTTCAAATAGTTTGGCTGAGGCTTTATTGAGACGATTATCAGTGTACTTTTTAGATTCATAGTATCAAATGTCCTAGTGTACTGTATTCCAATAATACACTTGATTATATTTATTCTTTAGCGTCGGACATCTTGCTGAGCCTGTTTAAAAATTGATGATGAGTTTTATACATCTTAAACATAGATTTTTGGGAAAATTGCTGGTAAGTTAGCGAATAAGTGTCTCTGGAACCTCATTCAGGAATAGATTTTCCATGAAGCTGTAGTTTTAGTCCGAATTGTTTTAGTTGATGCATGTTCTTTAATGCTTAGTTTTCATTTATCTTTATTTGTGCTATCTCTAGGCATGGATGGTTCATTATCATGATTGTTTGTGTATCAAACGAACATGTTCTATGCTACATGGAAGCCAAAGAATGAATAATTCGACACTCGTGATGCAATTTTCTTAGGTTACAAATCTTTTTACTGATATTTATGCTTAGAATGACTTTGCCTTGACAATAATTGAAAGACATATTTTCAGTGCAAAAACTTTCTATTCATTCAAATGTGACATATTGTCGAGAGTCCAACTGCATACTCTTTGTCAAAATCGTTTGGGTTTTAAGCATAAAATGCAAACGGGGTTCGGTGATTAGTAAATCGTTCGTATTTTCCCAGGAAATTTATTGTCTGTAGACTTTTTTACGGTAGTGCCTTTGGCTGTAAGAGTTTCATGCTTTGTTCTAACGGTGTTTTCATGTTCTTGTCAATGGTTTTTGCAGTAATGAAGAACCCTGCTAATCTTGCAAAGCATCAAGCAAATCCCAAGGTGGCTCCTGTAATTGCGAAGATGATGAACAAATTTGCAGGACCCAAGTAAAAATTAGTTTTTGAAATTGATGTCCATTTGTATGTTGTGTTCATAAACAAGTGTTTTTACTTCTCATTTACAGTTAAAAAGTATACCAAAATCTAGTCGAATGATGGATGTGTTAGTAATTGTTTTATAGGTTGGAGGATTTAGTCTTTTGGCATATGATAATGGTTAAGCTTGATTCAAACACTGTTGCTTTGGGAAAAAGTTAACTTTTCATGTATTAAACACTTCGCTTTTAGTTAAAGGATAAAAAATTATTAAAATGTTTTATATTTGTATTAAATAGCTTGAGTTTGTGGTATTAAATTTTTTATTTCTAATTAAAATATCTTTGATGTATAATCAAAAGCACTAATAATCAGGGACTCAGAGGACATCGAAGGTGCAAAGATAATCGAAAAACATCAATAATAAGGGACTCACTTGACATTGAAGTTGCAAGTAGAATTCTTTGATCATTACTGGAATCGACACACTATACGGGATAAGGACGTTAGAATACATTTTCGTTGGGTATGAATTTAGTAATTTCTGGGCTACGAGTTTCAGTCATGCAAGGTAGTGCACGACACTGAACTCATAGATCAGATAATTAGGAGGCAATTAGTTCCCTAATCCTCTAACATTTCGAAGGAGTCTGTAGCAAATTGGAGGCAGATTAGATATTGAAGATTCATCCATAAAAGAAAAGGCAAAAGAAATTAAGGGCTGAGGGTGTTTAAATTGGATTGGGTTTTTACAATGATTCCAATTAACAAAAAATAAACCAACTTCATGCGCATGCTGATCCATTGCAAGTAAATGGATCGCTTAAATTAAAAAGAAAAAAACAAAAAAAACCCACCCAAGAAAACAACCTTGATTTTGATCTCTCTTTCTGCCAAAACCTTCGGCAATAGAACTATTTGCGTTTTCGCGCAGATAGAATTCCAGGTAAGAATTAATGGCTTAGTTTCACATTAATCAACGTTATTTTTTTTTTAATTCTCTTGATGATTCTTCGATCTTGAATCTAATCCCTTAATGTATTTACTCTTTTTCCTAAGGCTTTTACATGCTTTTTCTTTGGAATTTGGGATCATTGAGCGAATTGGTTGAATGAATCGGTTTTTGAATTGAGTTTCGTTTTTGTCTTCCCACCAATTGAATGAATTGAAGGGATATCGATGAGAACATAAAATAGGGTTTGGGCTTCTTCGTCTTTTGCTGTGTTTGAAAGTGATCTGTTTGTAAGTTTTACGTTTGATTAGTTAAAATAGTTCATGAATTGGAGTAACATAGACCTGCATTGCCTGCTTTCAAAATTGTACAGTGTGCTTGTCAATGGCCTCTCTAATCTTCCAACTTTTTAGTCTAAGCTGTAACTTTCAGTTTTCCGGCACTCTTCATTTTTTCTTAAAGAATCCATATTCTACTTTTGTGTATAATGCATATATGTATATCCGGACATAGATATGACCCACCAAGAGATCATGAAAATATTTGATCATATCTGTGTCTTGACACATTCTCATATATTATTTGCCATTACACTAAGAGCTCATAGATTTCATATACTAAATTTAATCATGAATAAATGTAGACTTCCGGGTACTTTTTGCCGGTTTCTTAATCATAGATACTTGCTTGAGTTTTTCTGTTGTCCTTTCTGTATTCTCTCTAGTTGAGTTGTATGTTTGGCTTTTGTGTTATTTTAGGCACTCTATAGTTATTTGCTAAGTTACTCAGACTCGGTGTGGGTGTTGGAAACTAATATATTTAATTTTTTTCATGTATTTGGAGAGTTTTAAAAGGATCATATCCGCATGCCCATTTCTTGATGCGCTTCGGACAAGAAAAATGAAAAATCAGATCAACAAAGATTATTTGTTTTGCGTAATGCTTTGAGCTTGGTATCCTAACGAGAGAAGTTGCTTATGGGAAGTGAATCTTGATGAGAATAGTGTGCTACTGTGTGCTATGTTTCTAATCCGCTGCATGTTTCTATGTTGATATACTATCAGTGAGGTATTTTGCCTTGGGTTGGTTGCAACATGGTGATTTTTCTATCCAGATTAGCAACAACCTTATCAACCGGCTCGCTGAACATGATGAGAAGCTAAAGAAAAGACCCAAGAAAAAACTAAAACCCGGGTGCCACGAGTGCCTCAACGACCGCAAACGAAGATAGATCAGAAGCAAATATCCGATGATTCCAAAAAACAGAAAGGGACTACTGGCAAAGGGTGGCAGCCGTTTTCAACTTCCTTATTTCTGCCCGTAAACCAACCTCCTTACTCTGTGAGCGCAGTGTTGATGCAATTCGATCTGTCGTTAAAGAGAACAAGAGCTTCATAGAAAAGCTCCGATAGCAGGAGGAGAACATGGTGCAGGAAATAACAAGAAAAGCTAAGGGTCTCCATCATAAGGAGTTCAAAATTCCAGAACCGAAGCCAATGCCATGTTTGGTTGAGAACGATGCTTGGATGGCATGCTACAAGGAGAATGTTAATGACCTTACTAAATGTGCTCCCATGGCTCAAAATTTTGCGGACTGCGCTCGCAAAGTTCGGCAGCTAAGCAAAATCAGCAGGTAAGTAGTAGACTTTGATAGAGACAAATTTTTTCAGGTCATACTAAAGAGTGCAAAGCCACTTGCCAGTTTACTTGAAACTTGAATTTTTGGGGATGCAAATAAACCAATTTAAAAGAAAACTATATTGAATTGTTTATCACTCACCCTTTTTGGGTTACATTTTGTTATTTTTGGCCTTTGTTCTTTAGATTTTGTTGAAATCTTCTGATTTTCTCTAAACTACTTACTATGTCTTGTTGAAATATTCGTGTCTGATATCGGTACCGGATATATATTTGGACATGGATACGAGGATATGAACTTTTAAGTATCTCCAAATATATGAAAAACTTTCAAACAATTCGAAGGACATGTTATTGCAGATCAGTAAACTCAAAAGCTTAGCTTTATTGGTACCTGATAGGTCAAAAATTTAAATTTCAGCATTTATAATTCTTTCTCTATCTCCACGCTATGACATCCTTTATTTTTTTTAAAAAAAAAAACTCAATGAATTATTGGATCGAGCTAAATTTGAATCGGCATAAACTTATTACCAATGAATGATTCGAACTAGCGTAGACATCTTGCCAATGAACTATGCCGGTGAATTTGCACTTCGTCCCCATTAAACTGCTTGGGCATTGACCCAGTAAGAATTGATTCTATGTTTACTCATGATTCATGATCAACTTCTTTTCATAAAACCTTCCTCCAGTGAAAGTCGAATCCCCGCGACCACTTTAAAGAGAGATGTCCTAACCATTAGATGATGGGGTATATTTGTGTGACTGCAATCATACTATGCTTATTTTGTTAATGAACACAAATCTTTTAATAATTCTTGCAACCTCTTGATTTTGGTCATTGTTTGTGATGTTAATCTCCTAATTTTGATCATTCTCGTATTGGTCAACTAAATAATTTCAAAACGATAACGATATTAGTTTATCAAATTAACTTACTTAACAAAAATAAAATTTAAGTAGTTAATTATATTGATTTTTCGATCCATCAAAAGAATAGTCATTTATACTGTTAATAATATATTTATTAAATTTTATATTACGAATTAAATAATACTAATTTAATTGTTGAATTTATAAAAAAAATCAAATAAAATTCATAATATCAAAATATAAAATGAGTATTATTAATAATAAAATTTTATACAATATTTTTATGTATTCTTCTTATAAAATTTACATATTAAATAGGGTCCATTTAGTATTAGATAAAAGGTCGTTTTTCTAATGAGGAAATTTCTTTCAACATTTTAAAATGTTGATAAATTAAAATGAGTGATTTCGGGTAGATAACGGCGTCTCTAAAATGCACCCTTAGGGTACCCAGAAATAATACTGCGCACCGCCTTGATACTGACCAGCAGCTGAGAAACTTTTTCCGTCAATGACCGTCAACGCTCAGCCACGTGGCTTCCCTCATCTTCTAAATTTCCCTCGTCTTCTCGTCAGATTTAAAATTAAAACTTAAAAAAAAAAAGTTATAAAATAAAAATAAAAAGAATTAAAATACTAACAGCCTAAAATATACTGTTTTTCATAATTTAATATTAAAATAAAAAATTTATAATTATATATCTAAATTTTAGATATATATATTAATTTAATATTTAATAATAACGATATATTATGTTTTAATCAATCAAAATTATGATATGTGAGAGTGTTAAGTTAACATTTTTAAAAATTTTATATTTATTTTTTAATTTAAAAAATTTAAAAATAATGTGTTTTAATTTAATTAATTAAAAAATAGCACGTTATTATTTTTAAATTTTGAGCTAATATGAATTTAAAATTTAAATATATAATTGTAAATTTTTTAATACTAAATAAATCGTATAAGAAATATAGTTCGGGTATTAATATGTGCATTAATCCAAATAAAAACATAGAGATCGTCGATCGATTTAATCGATCGATTCAAAGACAATAGAATCGAAATGGAATGAATGTATAGAGTGAGTGGATTTCAGCAATGAAAAGCGTGGCGCCTGGAGATTACATCTACTTCAAGTCCCAAGTCCCTCTTCACAGGATCCCGGTAAGTTTTCAGTACTTTCTCTCTATTCTTTTTTTTTTTTTTCCTTTCCTTTTGTGATTTCACTTTTCATTTTCTTTCCATGATTTTTATATAGTTTTGATCATTGGTTTTATGGTTTAACCTTATTGTGCTGGTAGTGGGTATGTTTTTGTTTTAGCTCTGGTCTATCATTGTGTGGGTTTTGATGAGAATTCTTATCGCATAATTGCAAATTGTTGTTCTGGGTGTACCCAGAATTTGCTTAATTCTATGATTTATTTATTATAGTTTACAATTATGCTGGGTGTGGATTTGTTTCATCTGTTAATGCCTTTTTTTTAGTAAATTAGTGATCCATATGAGCTTAGATATTTCCTCATTTGGGAAAATTTTGTATTGGATTTCAATTTGATACCTTAAGGATTGGTTTTGCTCAATGCTTATTAATATTATTGAATTCTTATCTGGTGGGGCTTACTAGTTGACTTTGTTATATCACTGAGGATGCCTATGTTTGAAAGGTTATTAGCCAGTTGGTAGTTGTCTGATTTTCCTTGGTGCTGGAGTTTTGTTATTATTTTAAACTTTTATGCTTATGATTCTGTGCTCCTTAGCTTCAAAATGGTGTACCATGGTTCGTGGAATCTGTTATTAATGGAATTGTTGTTCATGAATGTACTGTTTTTCATGAAGGTACATTCTGATTTTCTAATAATTTTTATCGTCTATTATCGCTTCAAGTCAAGTATGATTGACCAAACCTTGTTGGTTGATGCATTGCTTAGCATGTGTCTTGAAGAGAGACAAAGAGAGATTCCCTCTGCTATTACTTTTTATTAGTTTTGATGGAGCTAATTTCTGGAGTTCCTTATTTCTCTCACAGATTGGCACAAAGGTGTGGAGATATTATGATTTTGGTCCCAAAGTGGTTCCTCCACTCATATGTCTTCCTGGAATTGCAGGGACAGCGGATGTCTACTGCAAACAGATCATGTCCTTGTCCATCAAGGTTTTAAGCTATCTATTTTAAGTCTCTGAAAAGTTGTAAATAGGTGTTTTTTTTTTCCTTTAGTTCTTGGAAGAAGTCTTCTAGGAGCAAATACAGGCTGTTTTTTTATCTTTCCGAAACTACAAGAAAAATAGAAGGAAACCCCCATAGGCCATCAGTTCTTCTGCTGGGCTATATTTTTGTCCACTTATTGCTTGATATGGTGGATATTTTGAAGTTAGAGAGTTAGCTTCTAGCAAGTTATGAATTTTATCTTTCTAATAAGTACAGTTCCTAATTTCTTTTAAACATTGGCGGCCCAAAAGTTCCCCATTTCATTAACCGGTTGGTGGAAAGATTATTGTTGTTCCTGATATGCATTTATTCAAATTACTATAGGGTTTATTTGGACTACTGTGAAGAATTTTTACTTCTCATTAAGTATAATAATTTTAAATTTCACAAATGTTCAGGGTTACCGGGTGATTTCTGTTGATATTCCCTGTGTTTGGAATCATAAAGAGTGGATTCAAAGTTTTGAAAAGTTCTTGGATGCCATCGATGTCCACCATGTGAGAGCTTAGTATATATGTGGCCTATCCTTCATTCCTTCCCTACTAAATCTATTTGTCCTTTTCATTTTAATATTTATTATTCCTATATGCTTCTGGGATAAAGAATAGGCTGCCTACTTAAAGTGAAACAACACTTGCTCTATCACGTTCATATTAAGTGGATTTTTATGGTTCTAAAATGGTGATCTTATTCTAATTTGCTGGTTCTACTTTTGTAATTATTTTTAGTCAAGTTTAAGGCAGCAGTAGTTTAGGTTGAATTGTAACATTTGCTTAGTAGACTAACATGTCTTTGACAGATACATTTATATGGTACATCCCTTGGAGGCTTCTTAGCCCAACTTTTTGTTCAACATCGTCCCAGACGGGTTAAATCCTTAGTTCTATCAAATACATTTTGAAGACACGCAGTTTTGCAGCAGCGATGCCTTGGGCACCTATGTACGTCTTTACATTTCTTGTAATCAACTCTAGGCTGGATATAATCAAAATTGCTTCATTTGTTTGATTATGTATTTCAGTAATTCATTTGCTTAAGATTTGCCTCTCAGTGGGCTGTAACTTAATTGGAAATTTGAAATCAAATAACTGTATACATGCAGTTAGCGTAACAAAATTTCCTTGCAATGAATCACTTCCCTGTAATAAGTTGCTTGTATGCATGCATTTCTTGGATGAAAGAAAAAGTATATCCATTCTGCTTTCACATTTATTTTTCTATTAAGCTAGTCTTTCCCATGGTATAAATTTACTTATTGCTATACATATTTCTTGGATATTAAGTTTAATCATTCCTGCAGTTATTTCTCGGTTTTTGTCCTTGCATGATCTTTATTAATATTACATATTGCGTGTAAATATGGAAGTGTTCTTAAGATATTAACTTGCCACATGCAGTGTTGGTTGGACCCCATCTTTTTTGTTGAAATGACATGTCTTAACAGGAATTCGTGATGGCCCTCATGAACCTTTTATTGCTGATTCTGTGGACTTTGTTGTTTCACATGTAAGTTTTCAAGGAACGCCTGCACCATTTTACTTTATTGGATTTTTGTTATTACCTTTTTGTATGAGGCACTCATCACTTGCTTGTTGTGGCGTCATATGATATCTTGAAGTAATCTTGCTTCATAGATTGCATTATCACAGTTTCAAATCCTTTCAATAGTTGCATTATCATATATAATCAACTTGTCTTAATTTCAGTCTTTTTTACCCTTCAACCTTTTGATTAATGAATTTGCATCCTCTTCCTCGTTTAGTATCGGTCATCCTGGCAAGTGAAAGTTCATGTTTCTCTAAGCTACATGTAGTATATCTTCTGCTAGGTTTTTTAACTTGGTTCTATCGATTGAGAAATGTAATCAGTTAAGGTGAATCTCATTCAGTCAATCATCTTTGTTTTTGGTGTAATTCTAAACAATTTGTTTGTCCTAGAATTGTTCTCTCTCTCTCTCTCCTTTTTTCTCCGGCTCTTCTACCGTTGTTTCTTTAGCGGGCAAGGAGGATAAGACTCTTTTATTTTCTAGAGGTAGTAATTGCCTTTTCAGTTAGAACTATGTTGTTCCGGCCTTTTTTTTATTTTTCTTTTAAATACTCGTGTCCAACACATTTTCGGATATGAGTATGGATATGACCTTTCAAAGATCTTCCAAATACAAAAAAAAAAAAAAAAAAAAAAATTTGAAAAAATTGAATACATTTGTGTCAGACGCACACCGGTATCTTATACTCACACCCAAGTCCAAGTAACCTAGGTTAGAAGTGTGCACTCTGTATCTTGCTCTTTCAAATGCATAACAATCTGCTGTAAGAAAGAGATTGCTCTCTTTATTTGAGTCCATATGTGACAATCATTTCAGGTTGAAACACTCTCAAGAAATGATTTAGCATCCAGGCTGACTTTGACGGTTGATACTGCTTCAGTTGAACCTCTTCTACTTTCAGATTCATTCATTCCTATAATGGATGTAAGTTGTCTGAAACTTGCTTTTCATGGGCTGTGCACACAAACATATTTCAACTGTTCGTACTTTTTTAGGCTATGTTACTCCAATTCTTCGTTTTTCTTGAAGTGCCCATGTCTAACACCCGTGTCTGTCACATATCTGGACATGGGTATATAGATATGATCCTGCAAGGATTCTCAAAATACATGGAAATCTTAGAAAAAAAAATTGAACATATCTGTGTTCAACAGCCACATCCAAGTCCGAGTAATGTAGTTTTTAGGAAACAAAGTTTCTTTGCTAAGCTGAACGAGGAGAAACACAAAAGATGATTTCTCTATCTTCATATGCTGTTGGCCTTTTCCTTTAAAAGTGAATGAAATATATCTTGTAATTCTATTAAAGATGATTTTTATAAGACAATTTTGTTCATTTCTCGAACTTTACGATATCTTTTAGTTTATTTGTAGCTTAACATGCCAAATTTTCCTAGCTACATGGCTGTAAAAATGTTTCAAAGCAAGCACCATATGATTCATGTTAGGAAGTTTTTGCCTTCAGTTTTTATACTTGAAGGCGAAATGTAAGCTTTAGCTGATATTTTTATTTTTGCCATGGTTTTCGGACATGGCCTTGAAGACGAATGACTATTCTGCAATTCCTCAACAACTCAAAGATCAGCTTGATGAGAGGTACCCGGGTGCAAGGCGAGCTTATCTGAAAACCGGAGGCGACTTCCCCTTTCTTTCCCGCCCAGATGAAGTTAACCTAAATCTTCAGGTATGTGAAATTTACATATTAAAACAGGAATTAAACTCATAATGATATAGTACTGTCGATATTCCAACTGGTGTCCAAAACATGGCAGCTGCACCTGAGACGAGTCGGATTAGAAGCTCAGCCGGAGTTGGTTCGGAGTATCCCCAAAGATGGCACTGTTGGTGGTGGGAGCCCCAGCAAAGAAAACAATGATAGGAAGGATCGTGATGGCGACGAACCAAAAGATAACGGGGGCAATCCTGACAGTACTTCGGAAGAAAGCCAGTCACCTCCTCCAGCTCCGGAAAGTTCGGAATCTCATGGTCTAGATGATCATCTAGTCAGCAGCAATGCAGAAATTTGTTCCATTGGTCACGAAAATTCAATTGTTTCGACGCATTCTGCTTTGTCCAGGAATCAACATGCCGCAGCCACTAGAATCCTTCAATCGGCCTGTCAGTTCTTTAGTTTCTCTTTGCTCCCCTTTTACGTGGATTCATTGTCTAAGTTATTCCAACTCATCATTTTTTCTGAAGTATTTGTGTCCGACACACCATGTCGGACATATATTTGGACATTAGTACGAGATATGATTCTTCAAATATATGAAAAAAAAAAAAAAAAAATTAGCATACTCATGTAGGACACGTACCTGTATACAACACATTCAGGGAACATAGGTCATTGTGCATTTTTTCTACTAATGCCTGGGAATTCATACGAACTGGTGTAAATAGAACATAAATTAGCAGTTTCTTTTCATTGTTGTTGTTCATACAAGCATTGTTGCAGACCAGACGAGCCAAAGTTTCCTGCCAAGTTCTTCATATCATTGAATTTCAATCAAGACGTTGTTAACTTGGGACTTTGTAAATGCTGCAGTGTGTCTAAGAAAACCACGATTCTTTGAATTATGGATAAGATCGAAATTTCGTTGTCTTTGTCTCAAACTATAAATAAATAAATAAATAAATAAATAAATAAAAAGAAATCGTATTTATACCCAAAAAAAAATTGATACTTGATTCGGGGTCACTCGATTAGGTTTATTTATCTAATAAAAATAAATTTTATTTTCTTGTTTGATTTTAAATTCAATTGTTGGTACTTGAGTTCGAATTTAAATTAAGAATTTTTAATACTAATTAAAACAATTTTTTGATTATGTTCGCAAGCTACTTGAGTCGAGCTTTAAGATACTCGAATTCGATTCACTTAATAGTTTGAATTGCTTCAGTTCGGCTCAATAATAATAACATTAAATTTGAATTTTTGTTCTCAAACTGAACCTAAGTACTTCATGAGCACAAGTATGTCGGATGGTGATGTTTAGTACCACACTAACGAGTACTTGATTAATTGAACCAAATTATGTTAACATAAGATTAAAATATGTAACGCACAGTTCAAGAACCCTAGACAGATGATCGAAAATTTTATCGATTTAATCTTTTATTTGTTTTTCTTTTAAAGCGTTAACGTCATGTTTATTTTATAAATTATAGTAAATCGTATAATGTATTCTCAAAATATATAATGTAATACTGCCTAGTAATTCGTGTATTCTTATCATATTCGTATATTTTGTCATATCATAATCGTGTTTAAGTTTTTTTATATTTTTATAAACTTTGATACGTTTATAATTCATATTATATCGATTTTAAAAATATAATCGTGTCACATCGTATCATATTTTTTAATCTTATACATATCATTTTCATATAATTATTTTAAATATTATCCGATAAATATCATTTCGAATAGTCAAGTCCCTTTAACACCATTAACTTTAACCATTATATGGATAATTTACTTACATAATATTATCACATTCTAAATTTTATTTTTAAATATATTAAAAATAAATTTTATTTTATAAAAATAAAAAATTACAATTTTATTTTAAATTGATAGATGAATTGAAACTTTAAATACCGTATTACATATATTTTTTCTTAAGAAAATACAAATATTATGTTAAACAATTCACTGTAATTGAAAGATTAAATATGACATTATTTTTTTTATAATTAACATTGTCAGAAAATTATAATTAAATTTAAAAATTGAACAATCTTTCTTTGAATCGTCTGAAAAGTCTGTTGCTGTTTTTAATTTTATTCTGGATGGTTGTCTGGACAGCTATGTTCCAAGAAGACCGTTTATTCTTAAATAAGTAAAAACCTAAGAAGTTTCTTATTATTATTATTATAGCAATAAAGGAAAAAGACGGACCTGACCTTTTCCGATCAGAGAATACAGAATATCATGAAACTCAAGAAATCAAGAAATTTCCGAGATTGCAAATACAATTACCGTCATCGTCTTATTTGACTTGTACTTCGTCAATAAAGACCAGCGACTAAGGTCATCTATGTAATTTTACTTCCTCTTCGACCACGGTCCCTTTACTCTTCCCAGGTTCCAGACTGAAACGTGACTATATATATATATATATGCTGTTTCAATATTTGTCCACGTTGAACGCGCCGTCCGAAATTGAAAAAAGAAAAATCCCTTCTTCCACCTCTATTTTCATTTTTTCCTTTTCATTTCTGCTTTGAATCACCATTTTTTACTGGACTGGTTGATCGGAGATTGTGGAAACGATGTCGTATTCGGATTCCGACTCTTCCTCCGGCGCCGGTGACTACAAGAATATCAGGCAAATCACCCGTGAAAGTAAGCCTTCTATTCTCTGTTTGTTTAATGTTTCATGTTCAATCCATATTGAACCTAATATAAATATCCTGAAATCATTTTGCTAATGATCTATTACGTTTGACAATCGTTAGTAATAATTAGTACTTAATCATGAAATTTCTTAGGTTAATTATATTCTCAGCGACTAAATTAAGCAACTATAACATTTTTCAGACCTCACTGACGTTTATGCTTTTAGGAAGTCTCTCATTTTCATAAGAAATTTGCTTCGAAGGTAAAAAGGAAACGGCAAAAACGATATCGCATAACTGTATTTTTAAAATTTCTCTGTTCTGATGCATGATGCGACTAAAGAATGCAATGGACCTCGACATTCAACAAGACCAAAAAATTAGTGCACGACTGTGATATGTATTGCATTATTTGTATATTCCTTTTTGTCACTAAGAACTGCTATATTATTGCAAGATACTTCTGATGACAAGAAGAGACTTTTTATATGAGCTATAGTTGATTATACTGTATGAGAGTTTCTTCTTAACTTTCCGCTATGAAATTAATGCGTAATAGCAATTGAAAAAAATATGAAGAAATGATCTAAAAACAGTTGTAATTTGGCACTTCTGTAGAAGTTTAGGAGTGTTTTGACTAGTATAGTCAAGGTTGCACATGCATGTTAAAAGCGAGGTGCCGGACAGTTAGATATGTCACCGCCCCTTGTCAAGGTGCTTTTAGTGAGGCACCCAAGTTTTCTGCCTTGGCTTCATCTAGTGTTTGCTGTTCCTTTATTTGCTGTTTTTTTTTTTTTTTTAATTTAAAAACCCTATATTATTGGGATTGTATTCTATTTTTTCTTACTATTTTCTGTATTGTTTAGGCATGATCTATTCGCTGACTAATTTTGGGTGGATGAACTGATTAATTTATATATATATATATATATATATATATATTTGATGTATGTGAAGGATTATTATGTGAAATGCTTCGTTCTGCAAAAATGAAGGATTCAAAATCTACTTGGAAGGTACGCTGATCTTGTTGTGATTTTTTTTTTTTTTATTGGCTAGCTCTTTTATGTTGGTATTGTTTACTAGTTACTAGAAATGCCATTCTTATTTCTCTTTTTTTCCAATCCCTTCTAAGTAGGTGCTAATCATGGACAAAGTTACAGTTAAGATAATGTCTTACTCTTGCAAGATGGCTGACATCACGGCAGAAGGAGTTTCATGTAAGCCAAGCTTTTTGTCTTCCGCTTTTCGACTTTTGCATAACATATGGTCTAACAGAGAAGACAATGAAATAGTAATAAGCTGTGTAAGATATGCCATCATCTTTAATTTGCAGGGTCATTTTTTTCCTGTAAGTTTAATGATTCTGGTTTTGTTGTACAGTGGTAGAAGACATACACAGACGTAGGCAGCCATTGCCATCTATGGATGCTATATACTTCATTCAACCAACCAAAGAGAAGTAATGTATCTTCCCTTTTACTGAGTTCCAATTGTTAAGTTTTTAGCGGGGGTACGGTAGGTATTTTCCCGTTTGGCCTGAGGTTTTATGTGTGCATTACATTTTATTCCACTTCCCCGCCATTTTACACTCATTTAACTTAACATTTACAGGAGCATAAAAAATAGTCCATTTTCCAACAGCTGCAGACACCATATTGAGCATTTCCCCATTATGTCTACATTCATAACTTGACCTCCTATATATTAGATGACCTCATATCATACTTCCAATATCAGAAATTAACCTGCTGAAGTTTTGATTTATTCTATTTTCTAATGTCCTTTGCGCAAGATTTGTTTGGTTAATCAGTCAAAAGAATCATTTATATGGGACTTATATGCCGTAATGCAACATAATCCTGTTTCTCTTGTGGTTTCTTTACTCACCCTTTATTGCTTCACTCATTTACTTTTGCAGTGTTATTATGTTCTTGTCAGACATGTCTGGACAGACACCCTTATACAAGAAGTATGTGAAAGTTTTTTACTTAGTACATGTTCTTATATGTGTGGTTAAATCTTCTAAATTCTAAGCATATGCAGTTTCTGATGTATTTTTTTTCTTTATTCGGTATGTGGAAAAGGGCATTTGTTTACTTTAGTTCACCTATTTCGAGAGAATTGGTTGCTCACATCAAGAAGGATTCAAGTGTCTTGCCTCGAATGGGTGCATTGAGTGAGGTTAGTTTTTTGTTCTTTAGATTGGAGCAATCTGCTTCTAGTGACATTGTTTTACCCTCTATTATTATTATTATTGTTATTATTATTATTATTATTGAGTTATCAGTAAGTGCTGATTGTTTTCTTGGTTGGCATATGCAGATGAACTTGGAGTACTTTGCAATAGACAGCCAGGTATATGATTTGGTGACTTAGTGGAATACCATAGCTGACAAAGATAGTCAGAATAAAATTGCACAAATTCAATTAAAAAAATGATCATCATCCTTTTTTGCTTTTCTAAGAAAAACATATATAAGGGACTTTCTTGCGTTTCCATATTATTAGGTGAATCAATTCATTTAGATTTGCTTGGAACCTGCATCTAAAAACATCAAGTTTAGAATTTGAGATGCAAATTTTGGCAAAAAATGAGTCTCATAAAAGCCTTGGTGGTTTAAGCTTATATATTTTTATATAACCATTTACGTGTCCTATATTGGGAAGAAGATGGTTTGGAAGACTTTAAGCTCGAGTTTTAAGCTACATTTGGCATATGATGAAGCTTGTGTATCTTTATCACTATCTACTTTGAGCTTATATGATCAAACTTTACATGATAAGTTCTTTTTTTCTAATTGATGGTAATGGCTTATCAGCATTGCTATCATGTTAACTGTGATTTTTATTCACCACAGGCTTTCATCACTGATAATGGGAAGGCGTTAGAGGACCTTTTTGGTGATGAAGAAAATGCTCGCAAAGGTGATGCATGCTTGAATGTGATGGCTACCTGCATTGCTACAGTTTTTGCTTCGTTAAGGGTATGTGCAACAGTTTTTGAATCTTGATCGTTAAATGTAGTGAAAATTTTCTGAATGTGTTTATTTATCAGGAGTTTCCTTTTGTGCGCTATCGCGCTGCTAAGTCTCTTGATCCAATGACCATGACTACTTTCCATGATCTAATTCCCACCAAGCTTGCAGCTGGAATCTGGAATTGTCTTGTGAAATGTAAATCAATTCCTAACTTTCCCCAGAAGGAAACATGCGAGTTGCTCATCCTCGATAGATCTATAGATCAGGTTTGCATGTTAATATTGGTTACGAGCTAATGGCATCTGCATTGCATACTTGTCCAGTTTGGTTATGATAAATGGTTAGTTTCCATTTCTAGATTGCTCCTGTCATACATGAGTGGACTTATGATGCAATGTGCCATGATCTACTGAATTTGGAGGGGAATAAATATGTGCATGAGGTATGTTCCATTGTTAGCTGTCTTGATTTCACTGGGAATTTTCTTTTGGTTTCTGTACATCAAGCAGTGTACCGTGTAGGTTCCAAGCAAAACGGGAGGCCCTCCTGAGAAGAAAGAGGTTCTTTTGGAGGAGCATGATCCAATATGGCTTGAACTTCGCCATGCACACATAGCAGATGTACGTATGGTGCTTTAATACCTTGTATATGCAACCTATATTTTTCTCTGATTCTTCAGTTGCCTCTAGTGCCAATGTTGGACACTTGTCAGATAAGTAAATTGGAAATAGATGTGGAGTCTTGTCTGCCATAGAAGGAAAAACTTTAATAAAATTGAACACATCCGTGTATGACCCATATCTGCGTCCAATACTCCCAAGTGTGACCAACATAGCACTCCATGTTGAATCCTGATAGACCCATGGTTGATTCTTAGGCTAGTGAAAGGTTGCATGAGAAGATGACCAATTTTGTGTCAAAGAATAAGGCTGCACAAATTCAACAGGGTTCAAGGTTCGTGTAAATATTGTTTCTAGTTTTCTTTTTTCATCATATGCATGAAAGTTCTGAGGAATATACTGTCTTCTTACCCATCACCTTCTGATTGTTTCATCAATGTTGTAAAACTAAAATGGTTTTTCATCACTTAATCCATTTTATAGAAAATTGTTTCAACTGATTTTGAATCTGTATTGTATTTTAAATATTCTGGAGCTGTAACATTTTATACTTAAAAGTCAGTTTATTTGGAACTTTTACCTATGGCATGACTCTTCTCTCACCATAAAATTCAACATATTTATAGAGATGGTGGTGAGCTTTCGACAAGGGATTTACAAAGAATGGTTCATGCATTGCCACAATACAGTGAACAAATTGACAAGCTCTCCCTTCATATAGAGGTTAGTTTCTTGTCTGTGCCAAAGCATGGAATTATTTGCACCAGATTTCTGCCCTCCACCTCCATGTTTGCAAACAGAAGGAGCTATCTGTTTTTTTTTTTCAGCCTTCTTTATGATACCCGCATTTATTACTCCTTGGAATGATCAGAGTCTTTGTCATACTTGCATGAAAGTTCTAGATACCACTTTTTGACGCTTATGTTTAGCTTTGTAACATCGCTATTGCTATTATTGTAGATGCCCTCAGTTCCAATAGTCCAATTTTCGATAGAGCCTTGTAAGTGAAACAAACATTTTAAATATTGGGTGATTCAAGGGAATCTTCATTTTTTTCTGTTCAAGCTCTGCTTGTGTTTCCAGGCTGGTGCTATCTCTTTTTGTGATAAGATTACACACCGACTCAACGTACAATTTATACCTTCTATTCATGTCTAAAAGCAGCCAATAATTGCCTAAAAGAGGATGGAAGTTAATGGTTTGAGCTGCATGTGTTTCCTAACCAATTTCAGATGTATGATTGTTGGCTTTTTATAACTGAAAGAAAATGCACCAGATTTATAAAGATGTACTATAGGATCCATGGCTTGATGGAGATTCAGTTTTATAATTGCAGATTGCAGGAAAAATTAACCGAATCGTCAGGGATCAGGGGCTTCGAGAACTTGGGCAGCTGGAACAAGACCTTGTCTTCGGTGATGCAGGAATGAAAGATGTTATTAAATTTTTTACTACAAATGAGGTAAGAACTTTTACTACTATAAATGGATGTAATGTATTAATTTGTCAGCATTTCTAAAAACTAGAAATACCACTTTTGCAGGAAGCATCTCGAGAAAATAAGTTGCGATTGTTGTTGATTCTTGCAGCCATTTACCCTGAGAAGTTTGAGGGTGAAAAGGGTCTTAATTTGATGAAGGTCGCTATATTTTTCTATTTTTGTTCTTTTTTGTTTCATCTCCAGCCTGCCCTCCTTCCTCTTCCCACTCCTACAGGCGTACAACACTATCATTTTCCTTTAGGGATTTGATTTCAAGCAGTTTATAGATCGCTAACTATGTTTCTCCAACCTGATGCTTTAATTTTTTTTATTTTTTTTTTTTTCAGTTAGCAAAATTACCACCTGAGGATATGAATGCTGTAAATAATATGAAATTGCTTGCGCCATTATCAGATGCCAAAAAAAGTTCAGCTGGTGCTTTTTCTTTGAAGTTTGATATGCATAAGGTAAGTGTTTTGCTCGTCAAAACTCTTCTTATGGTGGTCGATCTGGTGATTTGCTGATAATTATGGATCCATATCCTTCTTTCTCTGATCCTTCGCTTGTCAGAAGAGCCGTGCAGCTAGGAAAGACCGTAATGGTGGGCAAGAAACATGGCAATTGTCACGCTTCTACCCTGTAATGGAGGTATGTTTAGACTTCGGTTCAGTGTAGTCGGTACCGGCTGTACCGGTCGGTACGTACCGGTTTCGACATATAACGGTACCGGCGATAGTTGGTTTCTTTTTATCTTGGTTTCGGTCTGTACCGGCCATACCGGTAGGTACCGGCCTGTTTCGGTGGTACTAGCCGAAAATAGCTATACCGGCTGGTGCATAATATAAGCTTGTAAAAAAAAGTTAAACCAACATTGATTTATATCTGATGAATATTATATATAATTACTCATAAATTTGATGAATCTTAGACATAATTACTCATAAATTTAATGA
>JBBYHL010319887.1:0-23370 GCA_038381835.1 Adansonia madagascariensis
GTAAAATTCCTCACATATATTGGTAGGAATCCTACGTATTAATTTAATTAGGAGACATTGCCTTATTTATATAAAAAATAATTTTATTATTAAAAAACATAGACTTTATGACGTAAAAATGACCTAATATGATGAACATATTCTTAATGTGTACTTTCAATGTGAAAGTATCCTAGTACTCATATAGGATATGGTTTGAATATAAAAATATGAAAATACCACTAAGGTATACCTTCTACTTGAAACTACCCTAATAACCCCTAAAAGCCTCAAAAATGATTGAAAAATGGCAAACCTATCCTAAATATGCATTTTCAGCCTAAAAGCATCCTAATGCTTATCTAAGACTAGACTCGAAGAAAAATTATGAAAATGCCCTTAATGTATACCTTCGATATGAAAGTATCTCGAGCACCCTAATGGACCTTAAAATGATCTAAGAGGGCTAAACCAATCCTAAAAATTCACCTTTGGCATAAAAGCATCTTGATGAAAAAAATTACAAAAATGCCCCTAGGGTATACCTTCATCGTGAAAGTATCTTGGTAACCCTAATGGACCTTAAAATAACCTTAGAAGGCTAAACCAATCTAAAACATTCACCTTTTGCATAAAAGTATCCTTAGAGCAAAATTATCAGAAAGCCCCTAGGGTACATCTTCGACATTAAAGTATCTTGGTAACCCTAATGACCTTAAAATTACCTTGAACGGCTAAACCAATCATAAATATTCACCTTTGGTGTAAAAACATCCCTGTGAGCAAAATTACCAAAATGCCCCTAAAGTATACCTTCGACATAAAAGTATCCCGATAACCCAAATGGATCTTAAAATGATCTAAAATGATGAAAATTAAATAAATTTAGTTTAAATGGAAAAGCTAAAAGTTTGAGTTTGACTTAAAATGAAAAATTTTCAATCAAGCCCCTAAATTTTTTAAAAGTACATTTCGTATCCTTCGGAAGATTGAACAAATACAAAAAGTTTTGAAAATTTCTATATCCCTAAGGAAGGCCATAGAAGTAATAGAAATCTCTAAAATTGGTAAAATATCTATTTTACCCCCTAAGTATGAAAATTTACTATTTTGTCCCTATACTTTTCTAAATTTTAATTTTGGTCCCTACATAATAAAATAACCTTAAAAAATCACAAAAATCACATGCAAACATATATGAAAAATCAACAAAATACTAATAAAGATTCAGCCAAATACTTTGGCCTTAAAAAAGTATATTCCTAGAATTTACAAAATGACACTTAAACTTTGTAAAATTATATTTTGACCTTATATAATAAAATATCACAAAACATCACAACAAATCATCAAACCAACAAAAAATCACCAAACAACACATGGTAAGAATGTGTATAAAAATTTGGCCAAACACTTTTAGCCATAAAGCATAATTTTTCATTTTTTTCAACTTAGTCCCTAAATTTCCTAAAATTGCAAAATGATCCCCTAAAGTGTTAAAAATGCCTAAATCATGTTTACAAATACACTAATCAGAAATGTCATGGCTTACAAAGCTCTCAACCAAGCCAAAAATGTCAAAAAAAAACTTTTATAAATTTTGCAATTTAGTCCCTATGTTTACTAATATTACAAAATAATCTAAAAATCATGGAATAAAAATAAAAATAAGCACAAAATGATCATGTACAATTCCAATAAGATTCGGCTAAGGTGAAAAACATGAAATACATACATGCTTTGACATAAAAAAAATCTTGAAAATAAGCATAAATAATTATTATCAAACTTAAATCAAAGTAAAATCATGAATTAAATATAATATTATTCTAATCAACATATCAACATCGCAATAACATGAAAGAAACATCAACATAAATACAAAAAAAAAAAAATTCAAAATCATAATAACAAGAATAATATTATATATATATAAACAAGATTTAGCTAAACAATAACAAAAAATACAAAAAAGTTTTAAAGCCACCATGTTAGCCTTTCAACATGGATGAGAATCTACGAGCATCAACATGATTTTGGCTCATGAATAAAGATGAAATAAATCAAAATGAAGAAAAGAAAGGAAAACAAGTGTGATACCTTAAGAAAAAACTTGAAAGTTTAAGTAAAAATGTATATTTATGGTGTTTTTTCTTCCAAACTCTCTTATTTTTTTTCTTTTTTCTAGCCAAAAACCCCATGATAACACATAGGTTCGGCTAAGAGGATTTGGGGATCCTCTTGGCTGAAACTCCAAGAGAAGAAAAAATTTATTTATTTATTTATTTTAATATATTTTTGTCATAATTAGCATAAAAAGGTGAGATTTGCATTAATTTAACAAACAATCAAGGGTCATTCAAAAAATATTGTCATGATTGCTTAGAAAATATCATGTAATTGGTAATTAGAAACCAACCAAATTAGTTAGGGGAAAAATTGAGAATTAACTAGACTAGTTTTCATGAAAATAGTAGAAAATAACTAATAACTAAATAAAATTAAAATAATAATAATAAAATACAAAATTAATAATTGGTAATTATAAATAAAGTTGTTTTAAATGAAATAATGAAAAAAACTGATTGGAACTTCAAAACTCATAAAATTATACGAGAAAAAAAACCTTAACGGGAAAAATTATCATATACGAAATAAATACAAAACTCATAAAATAAATTAAATTTGTCAAAATTGATTTAATATGATTTAAACAGTAATATTTGAAGAATTTTGAAAATTATAAACTCAGAAAAATCCTACCAAAAAAATTCACAGACGAAAAAGACTTATCTCGGTAATAGAAAAAATTTTAAAACTCATAAAATAAATTAAAATTTTCAAAACTAATTTAATATAATTTAAATAACAATATTTAAAGAAATTTAAAAATTAGAAACTGGAAAAAATCTCACCAAAAAAATTTATGGAGTATAGAACCTGTATCTTATTAACAGAAAAAATTTTAAAACTCATAAAATAAATTAAAATTTTTAAAACTAATTTAATATGGATTAAATAACAATATTTAAAATAATTTTAAAAATTATAAACTAAAAAAAATCCTCCCAAAAAATTACAGAGTAAAAAAAAATCTATATGTCGAAAATAAGAGAATTTCAAAAGAAAGATACAAAACCAATAAAATAAAAGGAATTTTCATAAACTAATTTAATAAGAATTAAATAATAATATTTGAAGAATTTTAAAAAATTATAAACTAAGAAAAATCTTCTCGAAAAAAGTATGGAGTAAAAAACTCTGTATCTTAGTAATAAGAAAAATTCTAAAACTCATAACATAAATTGAATTTTCAAAACTAATTTAATTAGAATTAAACAATAATATTTGAAGAATTTTAAAAATTATAAAATTATAAAAATCTTCCCAAAATAATTTATTGAGTGGAAAACTGTGTATTTCGATAACAGAAAAAATTCTAAAACTCATAAAATAATTTGAATTTTAAAAAACTAAATTAATAGGAATTAAATGATACTATTTAAAGAATTTTAAAAATTATAAACTGAGAAAAATCTTTGTAAAAAATTTATGAAGGAAAAACTCCGTACTTTAAAAACGAAAAAATTCTAAAAGAAAATGCAAAACTCATAAAATAAAATGAATTTTTCAAAACTGATTTACTATTATTTAAAAAAATAGTTAAAGAATTTTAAAAATTATAAACTCAAAAAATCTTATCCAAAAAAATTTACAGACTAGAAAATTTCGTATTTTGGAAACAGAAAAATCCTAAAACTTATAACAAATAAATGAATTTTGAAAAACTGATTTAATTGTGTTAAATGTGAATATTTAAAGAATTTTGAAATTCAAATTTGAGAAATTTCCATAAAAAAATTTTACAGGTAAAGAAAAACTCGTATTCTAAAACGAAAAAAATTTTCAAAAAATATATTGACACTTATATAAAATGAATTAAATGAAACATATTACTCAAAATATTAGTTTACAAAGTGGTAAAGATGGAATCCAAAATCCAAAATAATTTCATCGGAAAAAATTTCACGAGCATGATACTCATGATACTATGAGAAATTCAAATAAATTACTAAAATAATCAACTTGATACCCTATGGTATAAAATGTCAATACAAATTTTTCTTGATTATTTTTTATTTTTTGGAGTGCATATTGACATAAATACCAAATAGGTATCGTTAAAAATATACGACGGTCAACTTCCCAATGTTAACAAAAAATTCCTAAAAATGAGAAGTTTGACCTTAGTAACATTCGCCGAAACACATTGCAAAATTTCACAAGCATAAAATTAAAAGTTAATTATTTTACCTTGATAATAGTATTTTTTATCCGAGATTTGCTCTTCATGACCTTTGGAGTGGCACTAATTTTATCACGTGTACCTGTGATCATTTAAGCACGTCTTGAAAATGCATATTCCCCAAAGGAAAATTTACCTTCACTGGGACAAGTGCCTAATTTTGTATTTTAGATATTTTTGGATTGACAAAGAAGGGGGCTTGGACAAAACTATGTGTATACAACTGCCCCTCATTGACCATTACTGAGAATCAAGAACATGGCAAAGACTAAATAGACACAATTTTGTTCAGGCCTTACAAAATTTTTCTATAAGTTTTGTTGTTTTTTTTCTTTGTTTTTTTTTACACACACACACATATATCAACTAAAAAACCTATGAAACAGATCATTTTGCTTAACCAGATGAAGTCGGACATCATGCTGCATTGGCTTCTAATCAACTAAAGCTAACTAACGACAAATGAACCTTTCCTCCTGTACACGTTTGGCATAGAAACATCTCGATGATCACAAAGGATTTGGTTCTAATTTCTATCGATGCTTCAAATATCACCATCAAAGGCTTTGAAAGGACGCCACTATCGACTGAATACCATTCCAGCCAGTTACGTCGGGCATAGATTTTGGGAGGTTTCATTAAGAATGAAAACTTTTGAGTACTTTGAATATCATTATCGAAGACTTTGAAAAGGATGCCACTGTTGACTAACAACCATTCCGGCCAGCTATGTCGGGAATAGATTTTGGGAGGTTTTATCAAGAATGAAAACTTCTGAGTACTTCGAATATCACTATCAAAGACTTTGAAAGGTTGCAATTGTTGACTGACTACCATTCTGGCTAGCTACGTCAGGCATAGATTTTGAATGGTTTTATTAAAAATGAAAACTTTTGAATGCTTCGAATATCACCATTGGAAAAAGTGCCACTGTTGACCAACTGCCATTCCAACCAGCTACGTCGGGCATAGATTTCAAAAGATTTCATTAAAAATGAAAACTTCTGAGTACTTCGAATATCACCACTGAAAACTTTGAAAGGATGCCATTATCGACTAACTACCATTCCGACCAACTACATCGAGCGTAGATTTTAGGAGGTTTAATTAAGAACGAAAACTTCTAAGTACTTCAAATATCACAGCTGAAAACTTTAAAATATTGCCACTGTTGACTAACTACTATTCTGGCTAGCTACATCGAGCAAATATTTTAAGAGGTTCATTAGGAATGAAAACTTTTGAATGTTTCAAATATCCTATCAAAGACTTTAAAAGGATGCCACTGTCGACTGACTACCATTCCGGCTTGCTATGTCGGGCATAGATTTTAGGAGGTTTCATTAATAATGAAAACTTTTGAGTACTTCGAATATCACTATCGAAGACTTTAAAAGGATGCCACTGTCGACTGACTACCATTCTGGCTAGCTATGTCGGGTATAGATTTTGAAAAATTTATTAAAAATGAAAACTTTTAAGTACTTCGAATATCACTATCGAAAACTTTGAAAGGATGCCACTGTTGACTGACTACCATTTCGGCCAGCTACATCGCGAGGTTCCATTTAGAATGAAAACTTCTGAGTACTTCGAATATCACCACCAAAAATTTTGAAAGGATGCCACTATTGACTAACTACCATTCCGGCCAGCTACGTCGGGCATAGATTTTGAAAGATTTCATTAAAAATGAAAACTTTTGAGTACTTCGAATATCACCACGGAAAACTTTGAAAGGATGCCACTATTGACCGACTACCATTTCGGCTACCTATGTCGGGCATAGATTTTGGGAGGTTTCATTAAGAATGAAAACTTCTGAGTACTTTGAATATCATTATCGAAGACTTTGAAAGGATGCCACTGTAGACCAACTACCATTCTGGCCAGCTACATCGGCATAGATTTTAGGAGGTTTCATTAAGAACGAAAACTTCTGAGTGCTTTGAATATCACTATCGAAGACTTTAAAAGGATGCCACTATTGATTGATTACCATTCTAGCTAGCTATGTCGTGCATAGATTTTGAGAGGTTTCATTAAGAATGAAAACTTTTAAATGCTTCGAATATCATTATCAAAAAAGGATGCCATTGTAGACTGATTACTATTTTGGCCAGCTACGTCGGGCATAGATTTTGAAAGGTTTCATGAAAAATGAAAGCTTCTGAATGCTTCGAATATCACTATCGAAAAAGGATGCCACTGTTGATTGACTACCATTCCGACCAACTACATCAGGCATAGATTTTAAAAGATTTCATTAAAAATGAAAACTTCTGAGTACTTGGAATATCACCATCGAAAACTTTGAAAGGATGCCACTGTTGACTGAATACCATTTCGACCAACTACATCGGGCATAGATTTTAAGAGGATTAATTAAAAATGAAAACTTCTAAGTACTTCAAATGTCAAACTGAAAACTTTGAAAGAATGCCACTATCGACTAACTCCCATTCTGGCCAGTTACATTGAGCATAGATTTTGGAAGTTCATTAGGAATGAAAACTTTTGAGTACTTCGAATATCACTATCAAAGACTTTGAAATGATGCCACTATAGACTGACTACCATTCTGGCCAGCTACATCGGGCATAGATTTTGGGAGGTTTCATTAAGAATGAAAACTTTTGAGTACTTTGATATCACTATCGAAGACTTTGAAAGGATGCCACTGTCGATTGAATACCATTCCGGCCAGCTATCTTGGGCATAGATTTTGAAAAATTTCATTAAAAATGAAAACTTCTGAGTACTTCGAATATAACTTTTGAAAACTTTAAAAGGATGCCACTGTTGACTGACTACCACTTTGGCCAGCTACATCGGGAGGTTCCATTAAGAATGAAAACTTTTAAGTACTTCAAATATCACCATAAAAAACTTTAAAAGGATGCCACTGTCGACTAACACCATTCTGGCCAGCTACATCAGGCATAGATTTTAGGAGGTTTCATCAAGAACGAAAACTTCTGAGTACTTCGAATATCATTATCGAAGACTTTGAAAGGATGCCATGGTTGAGTAACTACCATTTCGGCTAGCTACGTTGGGCATAGAGTTTGAAAGATTTCATTAAAAATGAAAACTTTTGAGTACTTGTAATATCACCATTGAAAACTTTGAAAGGATGCCACTCTCAACTGACTACCATTACGGCTAACTATGTCGGGCATAGATTTTGGGAGGTTTCGTTAAGAGTGAAAACTTTTGAGCACTTTGAATATAATTATTGAAGACTTTGAAAGGATGCCACTATTGACCAACTACCATTCCGGCCATCAACATTGGGCATAGATTTTAAGAGGTTTCATTAAGAATATAAACTTTTGAATGCTTTGAATATCACTATGGAAGACTTTGAAAGGATGCCACTGTTGACTGATTACCATTCTAGCTAGCTATATCGGGCATAGATTTTAGGAGGTTTCATTAAGAATGAAAACTTCTGAATGCTTCAAATATCATTATCAAAAAAGGATGCCACTGTAGACTGACTACTATTTCGACCAGCTACGTCGGGCATAGATTTTGAAAGGTTTCATTAAAAATGAAAACTTCTGAATGCTTTGAATATCACTATAAAAAAAGGACACCACTATTAACTGATACCATTTCAAACAGCTACGTCAGGCATAGATTTTATAAGATTTCATTAAAAATGAAAACTTTTGACTACTTCAAATATCACCACCGAAAACTTTGAAAGGATGCCACTGTTGACTGACTACCATTTGGACCAACTACATAGGCATAAATTTTAGGAGGTCTAATTAAGAACGAAAACTTCTAAGTACTGCAAATATCACAACAAAAAACTTTGAAAGTGTTCCACTGTTGCCTAACTACCATTTTGGCTAACTACATCGAGCATAGATTTTGAGAGGTTTATTAAGAATGAAAACTTTTGAGTACTTCGAATATCACTATGAAAGACTTTGAAAGGATGCCACTGTCGACTGACTACCATTCCGACCAGCTACATCAGGCACAGATTTTGGGAGGTTTCATTGAGAATGAAAACTTTTGAATACTTTAAATATCACTATCGAAGACTTTGAAAGGATGCAACTGTTGACTGACTATCATTTCGGCCAGTTCGGCCAGCTATGTCCAGCATAGATTTTGAAAATTTCATTAAAAATGAAAACTTTTGAGTACATCGAATATCACTACCAAAAACTTTGAAAAGATGCCACTGTTGACTAACTACCATTTCGGCCAACTATATCGGGGGGTTCCATTAAGAATGAACACTTCTTAGTACTTCGAATATCACCACCAAAAACTTTGAAAGGATGCCACTATCGACTAACTACCATTCTGGCCAGCTACATCGGGCATAGATTTTGGGAGGTTTCATCAAGAATTAAAACTTCTGAGTACTTTGAATATCATTATCGAAGACTTTGAAAAGATGCCACTATCGACTAACTACCATTCTAGCCAGCTACGTCGAGCATAGATTTTTAGAGGTTTCATTATGAGCGAAAACTTTTGAATGCTTTGAGTATCACTATCAAAGTTTTTTTTTTTTTAGCTTTTTTCACACACCTTACCATTGGATCGCATGAGAAGGTGGTAGATTTCTTCAGAGCATCGTTCAACCTTTCTTGAAAGTCATCAAATATGAAATTAGTGTTCATCAATTCAAAGATATAATTTATACAATTAGATAAATATCATGTTCAAGGCATATTCGCAAACTTCTATTGAAATGATGAAAAGTATCATATTTAATCAAAATTTTAGGATTTATGGAATGAGATCACCTTTTCATTTTAACCTGGGGAAAAAGTTTACTTGATCAAAATTTATGAAAATTCAAAAACAATTTCAACCATGGATTTTCCAATATCAAAGGTAATGGATATGCTATATTCATCATGATGTTAAAACTTTCTTATGATCGAGGATCACCATTTAGGACTTCTTTGAATGAGATGATGAAATGAATTTAGAGGGACAAATGAGGTAGGACTGCTAAAATATTTCTTTAAGAAATTGATATGACAAAGTCAAGGTTTATCAAGATCAAATTCAGATGAAAGTTTGTTTCGTAGGAGTTCCTTGAAAGATAAACAATCAAGTTGCAACATTCTTTTAATTTTCAAATACAATAGCCCAACAGGTGTTAAACTAATGCTTGTAAACACTAAGTCTCAAATGATTGATCTGGAAGGCTTTTGGTAAGCATCAATTTCTAAGTTTGGGTATAAAAGTTCTGAAAGTTTATTTTAAAAGGTATCAGTGTTTGGGCATTTGACTCAAACTTTCATTGATGTCATGAAATTTTCATGGGTTTAAGATCATTTTTGAATTAGCATGAAAGATTCTCTGCCATTAGTGGCTATCTTTGTTGATTTACGAGCAATTCCTAGGCCTTTAAGCTTGCCCTATCATATTATTAAAGACTTAAAAATCGTTCAAAAAGATAAAATTTTAAAGCTTCCTAGTCGAACAGCTCAGATAGCTATGTTTGATCAAAATGGACTTTGTTAGGTATGCAATGTAGGCCATAATTCAAGGTTTAGATAAAAAGGATAAATAGGCCCAAATCAAGTGTTTAAGGGTAATTGAATCAAAGATCACTTTTCTTTAGCAAGACTCGACCCGACATGTCTTCCAAGGTGAAACACATCTACATTTCTTTATTTACTTTCGCTTGCTTCACTTTTCATTTGAAGGGACTTAAGGTTTGAACTTTCTTTATTTTCTTTTTATACTTTGAAATTTTGAAATTTAAACTTTCTTTATTTTTTACGTTGAATATTTGAACTTGGAAATTGAATTTTGAACTTTTTTCATTTCCCACTTTGAATAGTTGGGCTTGAAACTTGAACTTTCTTTATTTTGCACTTTGAATATTCAGTCTTGAAATTTGAACTTTCTTGAACTTTGTTTGATTTCTGACTTTGTCATGTACAACAAACTTATTCTTCTTGTAACTCTAAGACAAAATTTGCTCCTTCTGATTTTAAAGCTTTACTCCATTTACCCCCAACGTGGAGGGTGATCCTTGATTAAAGTTTAAAAAAAGAAAATACATTATCAAGCTCAAAGGGGATTGTAAAGGGAATAATTTTCTATATTTGACAAGGGATAGAGAAAGAAGGCCACTTTTTATTTCAAACGTAGCCACTTGAACTTGTTAAGCTTCGCTAAGAAAAAAGATAATTTCTTTCTGAAATCATTTTGAATACTTCAATAACATGATGTTGCACATAACAAAAGCTTAAGGTATACCCTTCAATACTATTGGCTTCGTAGCCACTAATAGCTGGTTGAGCCTTTTAAAAAGAAAAATTGGATTTGCATGGAAAAGATCTCGGATTTCATATCTTATGTATCAAAAATTGGTTTGAAAAGGTTTTGTTTAAAAAGAAAAAGTGTTTTTGGCTCATTTTTACTTTCATTTTCCCTTAATCAAGGATTTGGAAGAGTGTCAAAGAAGTCATGCCAAGATATTATCCAAATGAGGGAGATCTCAAAATTACTATCATTATTTTAACACATGTCAAACTATCATTATCTGAATCTTTTAGAAGCATAACTTATTTGTAAAGCCTTCAAGCAATCCATAGAAAAGAATATTTAAATGTGGAAAGTCTTTGGTTGTGAAAAATCTATAGTTGAATGCTTAGGATGATCATATATTTAGAGGTAAAGGACCTTTTTGAGAGAGTTTAAACTAATGGTGATCACCTACCAAAGAAAAATTTTTCTAAGATGTTCTAAAATCAACAAAATTCATGGTCTATTGCAAAAAGCACACTATTTACAAACCAAAATTCATTTCATAATTTACAATTTCAAAAAAAAAAGTACAAACTTCTAAAGTCAAGATAGAAGATGCACCTAATTGGCATACTACCATGAGGTGTATCAAACTCCTAGAATTTACTACATTGGCATCCTTAGGGTCAGAACTGTATATCAGCTAGTAGAACATTAAGAGGTATATCGAACTCTAAATTTTTAAAATAAAAAATTCCATAAGATACATGGTTATTTCCTATCATCTCAATCATGCTGTAAGGACAACCACTATATGACTCTTTAATAAAATTCTTTAGTAGAAAAGATAAATCCAAAAGCTCATTATATAGCAAAGAATCATCCAAGTAATTCAAGTTGGAATTTTCAGCTTATAATTTCCTACTGATCATGCTGATATTCCCAATTATCTTCACATTGAAGAGCATGCATTAATTGGCGAAATCTTTAGACAAGATGTGTTACGCCCTAACCTTCAGATTATACCACCCTAGGTAGAGAGTTTTTCGGGCTTTCTTAGAATGGCAGAGATTGTGTGATTCTATTAAGGTCACTAAACAATGAAAGGCTGAAGTTAAGGATAGGGTCCGAATGGATTTCCCTGTTTTCTTGGATTTGTATGGTCCTAGTTTCAATTAGCTGTGACTTGTTGGCATTTAATAAGAGGATGACTCTCTCATCTCACATATGCTACCTATTCCCCTATTGGTCGGCATGAATACGTATTATAGGACTGGCTTCCCAAAGATTGAGTACTATGAATTAATTGCTTTTCAGTTTGTATTTCCCCAGATCCCTGGTAGAAGTGTTAGCATGATAAAGATTGAGTATTTTGAGATAATTGCATTTTAACTTGCACTTCCTCGGATCCCTGGCAGAAATGTTGGTCTACTAAAGATTGAGTATTTTGAAATAATTGCATTTCAACTTGTACTCCTTGGATCCTCGACAAAAGTGTTGGTATGATAAAGATTGGGATATTTTGAGATAATTGCATTTCAACTTCTACTCCTCGAATCCCTGGCAGAAGTGTTGGTATGATAAAGATTGAATATTTTGAGATAATTGCATTTCAACTTGTACTACCCGGATCCCCAGCAGAAGTGTTGGTAAGATAAAGATTGAGTATTTTGAGATAATTGCATTTCAATTTATAGTCCCCGAATCCCTGGCAAAATATAAATTATACTTATTGGGTGCAAACAGACTTGTTTGTTTCAAGTAGCTTCATCAAACTTGTAATACTTCAACCTTAAAAAAAATAAACTTAAATCAACATGCGTGAATACATATATCTTATAAACATTTGTCTTTATTTTATTTATGTATGTATATCAATTGATGGAAAAATTAATGTATGAGTTAATGAATAAATGAATGAGTAAATGATTAAATGAATGAATAAAACAACATCTGATGAGACGAATTGAATGTCAAGCAATAAGCTAAATATCAGTCATGGAGATTATTGCAGAGCCAAGAATCTGTGGGATTTGAGTCATGATTCTACACTCTCATTTTATCAACCAAAGCCACTGATTTATTTGTTCATAGTTGGTGTACATTTACGAGATTCAAAAGAACAAGAAACAAAAGGACTACTCTTGTAAACACTACATTTTTCCAACTACATTGGTGCTTTTAGGAAGTCTTTGCAAGCATTAGTCATTCTTTTTTAACCCTATATTTACAAAACCCTTCAGATCACTTCATTTGCATGCCTTATATTTACCAAACCCTATATTTACAAAGCCTATATATACAAGTTCTAGCAGCCAAAAGGTTGTCTTCATAATCATTTTATTGCACCAAATGTTCTAATGCCTCTAATAATGAGGCAAGAGTTCTACAACAACATTCGTCCTTAGTTTAAACCAAATTATGCTGGCATCAAGTAGCTTTTGAATTTTCTTTTTAAAGGTAAAGCACGCTTCTATTGAATGTCCTCATATTCCTGTGTGGTATTCGTAATGTTCATCAATGTTACACCATTCAGGATAAGGAAGTTGATATGGAAGAATGTATTCAGGAAAAACAAGCTGATGTTAAAGCAATATAGAGTACAGTTCCTTATAGGTTAGTGGGATTGAATCAAATTTATGATTTTTTCATGATCTTTTCTTGGTATGATCAAAAGAAGGTGGCTGCCTACAACTATGGAGACTTGCAGGGTTAAAAGGCACACTAATCCTTATAGGTGCAGGATTAGGTGGATATATTTTGATCATCTGCATGGACCAAAATTTGGGATTTTAATCCGATGGCTCACTAGGTCCAGTCTTTGAGTGCCAAAGGTTGGGTTGAAAGCAATGCTAATCCTTGGGGATCACTCCGAAGATCTCTGACAATTTTTGTCAATCCAAATAATTACACTTTTATCTCTTGAATCCCATATCCTATTCCTTTGACTACCTCTTCCATAGCACTTACTCGGGCTTCCAATCGATCTCCTAAATGTTGATTTTTTGAAGTCATCAAGGATGACGGTGTTCCTAGGCAAGACTCATTTTTTAGAACCTTGATCCTTTTTATCAAATTTTTGATCTATTTTTCAGTTCCTTGGACTTCATGACCAAATCCTTCTTGAATGGACTCTAACACGCTGATTCTTACCTTAATATTACCATCCATGTCGTGATGCTTAGAAATACAATAAATGGAATTGTTTTAGTATATTACAAAAATTATGAATGCATGGGCATATAAAGGCATGAACTTTGCAGATGTAAAAAAAAATGTAGAAATGAATTTACAAGGTTCCATGGGATATGAATGTCGAGCAAAAAACTAAGAAAATCCTTCACAATACAGCAAACGAATGTGAAAAGTAAATATAATGTATCACAGCAACACAACAACACTTATTAAAAAAATCAAATAATAAAGGTAAAAGGTTAAAAGTGTTCCCTAGTGTACCTACTTTGTTAATTACTAGAACTAGGTATGGCTCTAACGAGGTGAGTCTCCTACAGCTCATTGCATGAGGTTTGCGTTAGACATCTAAATAGGTTCTCAAATTGTTCCTCGAGTCTGGAAAGAACTAACTAGGTACCCTAATCCTTGCCCATCATGGGTTTATGTTGAAAACGGTTCAATTCAAGTAGGAGTATCTTCCATGCCCATAATAAGGCTAACACCTCGGGTAGGCATAGGAATTTACACCTGCTAGTCTTTTCACTAGCCCAGACAGAGGCTTACACCTTAGAAGGCAGAGCTACTTCACCCCCTTCTAAAATATTTGGTACCTATGCCCCTTCTGTATATGTGGAAGAGAATCTAATGCATATGCATCTGCATAGTATGTATAGGGGAACAACTTACCTTTTATGACTTAACACTTTCAAAATAGTAAAAACCCTATCCTAAATTCCCTTAAAAAATAATGCTACAAAAGAAACAAAAGGGTTGGTGAAAAATATGAAAAATATATACTGAAATTTATAAGTCAAAACACAATGAAAAAAATTTATTTTGAAAATATCGGCAATTATAGTCAAATATTGGTTGAAACCAAATTAATCAAAATTTAGTTAACATGTAATTAATTTTAGGCCTAACTCTCTAGCTGTCCCTCGCGGAATCGCCAAGCTATCACAACATGGCCCAGATATGAATCCTGACCAGGCCGACTTAAAATGGCGAATTTATCCATTGTTTCTATAAAATATCTATATAATTATTTATTTCTACTTTGAGGGGTCCATATCTTCATTAATATTATTTTTTGTACTTGGGGACTGAATTGTCAGGATGAATCGCTCACTTGACTTCACTAAATAATGGTTAAGAAATGATCATTTATTTTAGAGTCGCCACCAATCTTATTTTAGCTAGGTGAGATTGGACACCTATTAGAGTTTATATTTTCGAGGGTTACGAAATCCCTGAAAACAAACTCCAAGGTATGCGCTCATACCAAAAATCTCATAAAAAGGTCTAGGAGTCGGTTACAATCACAAGTAAGGATCGACCTTCTCGTATGCTCGATAATCAATACCTCATTAATCGCGTGTTAACTTAAATTTTGATTTTTATTTGGTTCAAATATTTGATATCTAATTATAATTCCCACAATATTTCATTATAGAAATTTATTATTCTGAGAAAGTTGGGTTTTAATGCTTTTAGAAATCACAAAATTATTTGTACCCTCCTGAGGAACCAAGTGGGCACGAATTCTCTGTCGTATCCCGCTAGAGAACCATGCCAAATATGAAAAGTTTTATTTTTTTGAAATTAAAAAATCCTAACTTCCTGTGTGAACAGGATATCTCACTATTAAAATAATCCGTAAAATTTCTCACATATATTGGTAGGAATCCTACGTATTAATTTAATTAGGTGACATTGCCTTATTTATATAAAAATAATTTTATTTTTAAAAAAATACGAACTCTATGACTTAAAAATGACCTAATATGATGAACATATTCTTAATGTGTACTTTTGACGTAAAAGTATCCTAGTACTCATATAGGATATGGTTCGAATACAATATTATGAAAATATCCCTAAGGTATAACTTCTACTTGAAAGTATCTCAATAACCCTTAAAGGACTTGAAAATGGTTGAAAAAGGGTCAACCTATCCTAAATATGCATTTTTGGCCTAAAAGCATCCTAATACTTACCTAAGACTAAACTCGAAAAAAAATTACAAAAATACCCTTAAGGTATACCTTCGATATGAAAGTATCTTAGGAACCCTAATGGACCTTAAAATGATCTAGGAAGGCTAAACTAATCCTAAAAATTCACCTTTGGCATAAAAGCATCCTGATGAAAAAAATTACCAAAATGCCCTTAAGGTATACCTTCATCATGAAAGTAGCCCGGTAACCCTAATGGACCTTAAAATATCTTGGAAGGCTAAACCAATCCTAAAATACTCACCTTTAGCATAAAAGCATCTCCGTGAGTAAAATTACAAAAATACCCTTAAGGTATACCTTCAATGTGAAAGTGTCTTGGTAACCCTAATAGACCTTAAAATGATCTTGGAAGATTAAACTAATTCTAAAATACTCACATTTAGCATAAAAGCGTCTTTGTAAGCAAAATTATCAAAATGCCTCTAGAGTATACCTTTGACATGAAAGTATCCCGATAACCCTAATGGACCTTAAAATGACCTAAAATGATGAAAAATAAATGAATTTAGCCTAAATGGAAAAGCTAAAAGTTTAAGTTTGACTTAAAATGCAAAATTTGCAATCAAGCCCCTAAATTTTTGAAAACTACATTTCGTATCCTTTAGAAGACCGAACAAATACGAAAAGTTTTGAAAATTTTCATATCCCTATGGAAGGCCATAGAAATAATAGCAATTTCTAAAATTGATAGAATGTCTATTTTACCCCTTAAATATGAAAATTTGCTATTTTGTTTGTACACTTTTCTAAAATTTTATTTTAGTCCCTGCATAATAAAATAATCTAAAAAAATCACATGCAAACATATATGAAAAATCAAAAAAATACCAACAAAGATTCATCCAAACACTTTGGCCTTAAGTATATTTCTAGAATTTACAAAATGACACTTAAACTTTGTAAAATTATATTTTGACTCCTATATAATAAAATGTCACAAAACATCACAACAAATCATCAAACCAACAAAGAATTACCAAAAAAATGGCAAGAGTGTGTATAAAAATTTGGCCAAACACTTTTAGCCAGAAAGTATAATTTTCATTTTTTTGCAACTTAGTCTCTAAATTTCCTAAAATTGCAAAATGCCCCATAGAGTGTTAAAAATACCTAAATCATGTTTACAAATACACAAATCAGAAATATCATGGCTTACAAAGCTCTCAACCAAGCCAAAAATGTCAAAAAAACTTTTACAAATTTTACAATTTAGTCCCTATGTTTACTAATATTACAAAATAATCTAAAAATCATGAAATAAAAATAAAAATAAGCACAAAATGATCATGAACAATTCTAATAAGATTCGGCCAAGGTGAAAAACATGAAATACATACATGCTTTGACATAAAAAATTATGAAAATAAGCATAAATAATTATTATCAAACTTAAATCAAAGTAAAATCATGAACTAAATATAATATTATTCTAATCAAATTCATAATAGCAAGAATAATATTATATATATATATATAAACAAGATTTAGCTAAAAAATAACAAAACATACAAAAAAATTTTAAAGCCACCATGTTTATCCTTTCAACATGGATGAGAATCCATGAGCTTCAACATGATTTTGGCTTATGAATAAAGATGAAAATGAATTAAAATGAAGAAAAGAAAAGAAAACAAGTGTGATACCTTAAGAAAAAAACTTGAAAAATTAAGTAAAAATGTATATTTTCGGTGTTTTTTCTTCCAAACTCTTTTTTTCTCTTTTTTCTTGCCAAAAACCCCATGAAAATATATCCTCCCTCTTTTATAAAGGGAGAGGTTTGGCCAAGAGGATCCCCAAATCCTCTTGGCCAAAGCCCCAACAGAAGAAAAGAAATAAATTAATTAATTTATTTTATTATATTTTTTGTCATAATCAGCATGAAAGGTGAGATTTGCATTAATTTGACAAACAATTAAGGGTCATTCAAAACAATATTGTCATGATTGCCTAGAAAATATCATGTAATTGGTGATTAGAAACCAACCAAACTAGTTAGGGAAAAAATTGAGAATTAACTAGACTAGATTTCATGAAACTAGTAGAAAATAACTAATAACTAAAATAAAATTAAAATAATAATAATAAAATACAAAATTAATAATTGATAATTATAAATAAAGTTTATGTTAAATGAAATGATGAAAAAAAATTGATTGGAACTTCTAAACTCATAAAATTATATGAGAAAAAAAACCTTACTGAAAAAAATTATCATATACGAAAAAAATGTAAAACTCATAAAATAAATTGAATTTTTCAAATATGATTTGATATGATTTAAACAATAATATTTGAAGAATTTTGAAAATTATAAACTCAAAAAAATCCTATCAAAAAAATTAATGAGGGGAAAACACTATATCTCGGTAACAAAAAAAATTTTAAAACTCATAAAATAAATTAAAATTTTCAAAACTAATTTAATATAAATTAAATAATAATATTTAAAGAACCAAAAAATTTACGAAGTATAAAACCCGTATCTTGGTAACAGAAAAAAATTCTAAAACTCATAAAATAAATTGTATTTTTTTAAAACTAATTTAATATGGATTAAATAATAATATTTAAAGAATTTTAAAAATTATAATCTCAAAAAAATCCTCCCAAAAATTACAGAGTAAAAAAAAATTTATATTTCAAAAATAGAAGATTTCAAAAGAAAAATACAAAACTAATAAAATAAAAGGAATTTTCTTAAACTAATTTAATATGAATTAAATAATAATATTTGAAGAATTTTAAAATATTATAAACTAAGAAATATTTTTTGAAAAAATTTACGGAGTAAAAAACTGTGTATCTCAACAATAAAAAAATTTCTGAAACTCATAAAATAAATTAAATTTTTTAAAACTAATTTAATAGTAATTAAAAAATAATATTTTAAGAATTTTGAAAATTATAAAATTATAAAAATCTTCCCAAAAAAATTTACGGAGTGAAAAACTTCGTATTTCAATAATAGCAAAAAAATTCTAAAACACATAAAATAATTTTAATTTTAAAAAATGTGTTAATAGGAATTAAATGATGCTATTTGAAGAATTTTAAAAATTATAAACTGAGAAAAATCTTTGCCAAAAAATTTTACAGAGGAAAAACTTTATATTTTAAAAACGAAAAAATTCTGAAAGAAAATGCAAAACTCATAAAATAAAATAAATTTTTCAAAACTAATTTAATATGATTTAAACAAAAATAGTTGAAGAATTTTAAAAATTATAAACTCAAAAAATCTTATCGAAAAAATTTACGGAGTAGAAAATTTTATTTTTTAAAAATAGAAAAAAATCCTAAAACTTATAACAAATAAATGAAATTTGAAAAACTGATTTAATGATGGTTAAATATAAATATTTAAAAAATTTTGAAATTCAAACTCGAGAAATTTTCATCAAAAAAATTTTACAGGTAAAAGAAAACTCATATTCTAAAACCAAGAAAATTTTTCAAAAAATATATTAACACTTATATAAAATGAATTAAATGAAACATATTACTCAAAATATTAGTTTACAAAGTGATAAAGCTGGAATTCGAAATCGAAAATAATTTCACCAGGAAAAATTTCATGAGCATGATACTCATGGTACTATGAGAAATTTAAAAAAATTACTAAAATGATCAACTTGACACCTTTTGGTATAAAATGTCAATACGAATTTTTTCTTAATTTTTTTATTTTTTGGAGTGCATATTGACATAAATACCACATAAGTATATTTAAAAATATACGACGATTAACTTTCCAATTTTAACAAAAAATTTCTCAAAAAATTCCTAAAAATAGAAAGTTTGACCATAGTAACATCCGCAAAAACACATTTCAAAATTTCACAAGTATAAAATTAAAAGTTAATTATTTTATCTTGACATTCGTATTTTTTATTCGAGATTTGCTCTTTATGACCTTTGAAATGGCACTAATTTTATCACGTGTACCTCTGATCATTTAAGCAAATTTAAATAAGTCTTGAAAATGTACATTCCCCTAAGGAAAATTTATCTCCACTGGGACAAGTGCATAATTTTGTATCTCGGATATTTTTAGAATGACAAGGAAGGGGGTTTGGACAAAATTAGGTGTCTACAGCTGCTACAAAAGTTTGTTGGTTGGTTGTTCTGGAAAATCTTGAAGTTAGAAGAGGGGATAAGGAAGGCAACACTAAAATCCTTAAGTAGTGTTGTTAAATTTGGGTTTTGGGAAGGGAATCAAATTAGCTAAAATTCATCTAGGAGAAAATTTTTTTGTGAGTCGCTTTGAGAGAACTCTAGTTTTTATCAGATTTAATTAATTCTTCAACTAATAGTATTAAACTAAAATTCATAGAAACCCGACGATTGACATTTGTTTGGCTTTTGGATAATAATTCGACAAATAAGAAAAGATAGAGATTTAGAGTTCCTATGATAGGTAAGGAAATAATAAAAAATTTATTATTATTTTTTTCCTTTTTAATCTGAACAGACCCACGTGATAATGTTCTAATGCTTTTTTTTTACTTTCACATAATCTGATTGTTAGTTATTTGTTTATTTCTTTTTCATTTTATAATAATTTGTGCTTAGAATTTTTAAGGTGTTGTTTATGTGGTTGTCACTTTTATATGGTGAATATATGTGGTTTTGTAATTTTATTTATTTTATTACGTATTATGGTTACAATAGATTTATTTATTTTATTTACTTATTCTATTTTTATATTATTATTGTAAAATTATTTTTTATTTTATTGTATTTACGTTTTGTGATGTTAATTTGATTTTCTTTAATCATAATTGCATGATGTTATTTATTTGTCTTTATTTTACTTATATATTTATTTACTTCAATTAATTACTTATTTCATTGGATTAATTGAAATAGAATTGGGTACTTTAATTTCATCAATTGATTTCTTAAGAAAAACAATTGATTAATAAAGTAAATAAGATCTTTCTAATGATGGAACTAGAAGAAGTCACAAATGGTTGACTTCTAAGAATTTCCTAGGTAAAATAATTTTGATTAAATTCTATCAGCACGATGAAGAGTTTAGTTGATAATTTCAATATTAAAGGTCTTAGTTAGTTTTGATAATTAAAAGATTAATTAAATTGGAATAAAGATTTAATTTTTTTTACTTCTATGCATAAAAAATTAAAATGAAACCGACGATGGAGCCTCTTCAAAAGAGCAAATGGATTCCTTTGAATGCTTTTGAAGTGAGGAGATATTTCTCAGAATTCTACCAGTGTAATGGAGAATTTTTTGAAAAATATTCTCAATATTTAATTTTCGATTAAAAATAAATAAATTAGATGTTTAGATAAAATTTAGATCTTTTTTCTCCTTTGTCCATTAAATATTAAAATGAATTTGATGATGGAGTCAATTTAAGGAAGCAAATGGGTTTCCTTAGATACTCTTGAGGTAAGAAAAGTTTTTTAGGAATTCCACGACATGATAGAGAGTTCTTTAAAAAAATATTTCTGTTACTTAAATATTTGATTAATAAATCAAGACCTTGCAAACCATAGGACCTTTAGTTCAACAATAGGCTAACTAGGTACTATGTTTGTGGCAGGCACTGTAGGGGTATCGGTCATTCCCTACATGTAACCAAACTCCTAAATCTAGTTCTGAACGTAGACCAAAACATATTCTTTTAGGTTACCTTAGTCAAGCTTAGGATAAACTTAAAAAGAATAGATTCATATAGGTGATCTAATCACACTTTTAAAAAAAGATTAGTGGTGACTCCCACCTTTTATGTCTAGTGGTCGAATTCGTAGCCATGTTATGATAAGGATGATCGGAATGTATCTCGTAATTGTCATCCTTTATCTAGAAATAACCAAGTTAACAATTTTTTAAGGCATATTTGGGTCCATAGGTTGATTGAGGTGTAAAAACTAGGTTTGAATTTTGAAAGTCTAAAAAGGATCCATGAGAGAGAAAATTAGATTTTTGACTAGAGACACCTTATTTTATTTAGGCCAACATTCAAGGTATTAGAACTCATCATCCGAGTCACCATTAAGGTCATGCAAAGGAGCATGGCTTAATTTTCTATCATTCCCAGTGAAGTAAGGTATTCAAAGAACCAAAATTACATAAAATCCATTTTTTTTCATGTATATATCGATACAAAGCCTTAGTGTATCTATACAAGACTTTTACATCATCAAAATTGAAAAGTACAATGCTTGTATCAATACAAGGGGTCATGAATTGATACAAATGCTCATTGTATTGATACATTAGCATTTGTATTGATACAGAGGTATGTTAAAGCAAAAATCATAATATTTGGCCAAGTTGTATTGATATATGTATCGATACAAAGCTCTATGTATCGATACATTTTTCAATGTGTCGATACATCTGGGCAAATTTATTTTATGTATCCATAAAAAGTTTATTATATCAATACACATAGGCAAAATTTGCCTAGTTTAGGCCATTTTTACCCTTTTTACAACATAACATCAAAACATGAATTTGGTCATGACATTGGCCTAACAAATCATCCAAAATAAGACATAACTTCATACAAATCATGTGGATAACATTTTTGTGCTTTAAACATTGGATTGACACATTTTGGGCTGGTTTATTAAGCTTGGCATGAGGACATTTCATGAGAAAATCTGATTTGGTGAAGGATAAAATTGAGATTACTCATTTAATCAGCCAATGCAAGGTTTTCTTTGCCTGCAAGAATCAAGATTAACTAATCAAATGCTAAAAGGTTTTGCATTGGTATAATGAGTCATCATGTTATACATCCCAAAAGTCTTATGTGCCCCTTTTGATTAGTCATTTTAATGGTTGAAATCCACCACTATATAATCTAATTTTCTTACTCAGCTAAAGGGAGGTTACACCATATTTTTACATCAAGCACCAAAAAAAACCTTTGAGATCTCTTAGGAATATTACTCCCTTAGCTCCCCTTCTATCCTTCTAAAAACCTTTCCAAAACCTTTCATTTCTTTCATCTCTACCCTAAAAACTATCCTTCATAGACACCATAACCCAAAGCTTTTTCTTTTCATTCTTTTCTTGCTAATCCATAGCAAAATAAAAAAAGTGAGCTAAAAGTTGCTAGCTTGCTGTTCAAAGATAATGTTAGGAGTTCAAATGTTCTTTGGGTATTTTTTCTCCTCTTCTTTATTTTTATTTTTTGTTTTTCTCCATCATCATCAGCTTAGTGAACCTTCAAGTTCCTATAACCCTATTAAGGCTTCCATGCATTATCGTGGCTTTGTTTATGGCAAGCTTTAAATTTTGGCAATTTTCTTGATGCCTTAATGTTGTTTTGATGATATAAAATTCCATATCTCTTGTTGGCATTAAACAGTTCCTGTTTATGCATTTCTTGCAATGCTTGCTTCATTTCTACGTGCTCATTTCATGTATAAATGCCTATCCTAGCAAATTTATCTTGACCATGCCTTTGGTTGCATTTTCACTAGGATTTCCATGTTGAAATGCATGGATAACTTGCTATTTTGAATGTTTGTTCATGTTCAATATCTTCACTTACTTTAATTCATCACATGTTGGTTAAAATGTCTTTATGATGCTTGCAAAAATCTATCTTCAAAGAAAAACCCAAGTTAAGTCCATGGTACCCTTAATCAATGGGAATTATCATGGATT
>JBBYHL010319997.1:0-23364 GCA_038381835.1 Adansonia madagascariensis
AGAAAAACACTTTTCAGCTATCGAAGGAAGCAACAAATTTAGGATTATAGATGTAAAATCTTTAAGACTAGTTTTCATTCTCATTATCCCACCTAAATTCAAAGTGCCAAATTTTAAAAAGTATAATAAGACTACAGACCTTACTACCTAGCTTCGCATGTATTATAAGATGGCTGGGTATGAGAAGAATGAAAAGCTACTAATTCACTGCTTTCAAGATATTCTAGCTTAGGCAACTATCTAGTGGTATATAGGGCTTGATCCTATAAGAATTTAAACATGGGTAGATTTGGCTCACGCATTCCTTAATCAACATAAAGAGATTTTGGGTCTTAGATCGTCTCTCCTTATGAACATGGAAAAAAAGGCCTCTGAAAGCTTCTGACAATATGCTCAAAGGTGGAGAGAAAAAGCAACTTAAGTTCACACTCTTTTAACCGAGAAAGAGATGACAATCACATTTATTACCACTTTCTGAGCTCCCTACTAGAAAGGTTGGTGGGAAATGCCATGAAAAATTTTACCGATATGGTCATATTAGGCAAAATGATCAATAACGTCAAAAATAGGAAGATATCCATTGAAAAATCATCCGAGTCAGTCAAGAAGTCAACAGCTAAGGGTAAAGAGAAGAAGGTGAATGCTGTTAGTGAAAGTCATACCAGGTTCAATTGGAATCCATATCTGGCACAAGTATGTACTTCTTAAGCATGTTTCATCCAGGTTTTAACCCCTACTCATTGATGCCATAACCAGTCTATTCTGTTGGGATCATTTCGACAATAAGCTTTGAGCTGAATCCCATTCCAAATATAGCCCAAAGAGGATAATTTTGTAACATAAATAATGCAAGAACTCCAAATAATCAATAAGCACCCCGAGAAAGGGAACATTTTTAGCCACTTTCTTACTTTTACAAAGAGATTTACTTTTATCTATTAGTAAGTCAACTAGTGGCCCCAATATTCACAAACCTAAGATCCCCTCCAAACCTTAAATGGTAAGATGAAAATGCTTATTGTGAGTACCACGCCAGGGCATAAGGCCACTCTATTGAGAATTGCACCTTATTTAAGAGAAATGTACAGGGTCTACTAGGAAAATATGTCATCAAAGTCACGCAAGGGCCTGGACAAAATGTCAGAGCCAATCCATTTCCTAACCATGCAGAGCCAAGAGTAAATGCGAGGATCAAAGGGAAAAGATGTTAGGTAAAAAAAAGCATCAAAAAAGTCAAAACCCAATGAGTAAGGTCTAACAAGCCTTTTTGAAAGCTGGAATAGTGTCAGATGTTAAAAACCAGAACACAAAAACCACTAAACCATTCTACTATTACTACAATCAAGAGCATATTCTTCGATACTATCCATTTTTCCTCAAAAATGGTCCAAAGGATGATGGAACTGTCTGAAATTAAGTTCTATGAAGAGTGGGGTGAATGCATCAATACCATAGATGAGGAAAAATCTACCATCGATTAAGTTTCAAAGTATTTCTATTTCATGAATGTGCAAAAAATAGCCAATAAAAGCTTTAGGCAGTATGCCTTAAGGTGGATGGAAGAAGCTACCCAAATTTATCTCTTATTGATAAAAAAAAAGAAATGATCGTTAGATTCATCGACATGTTATAGGCCCTTTGTTATGAAAAAGTAGTGAAAATAACCTTAAAGAGTTTTGCAGATGTAGTTGTATTGCCTAGAATGATCGATGAAACTATGAAGAGGGGTTCGAGAAAGGGAAATATTTTAAAGGAAAAGGAAACATTGAAGCCAAACAACAACCAAAATCTAGTACTAGAGCTAGTTCATCTCAGACTCATATTGAATTAGATGTAAAGTAAGTGGTTGTTGAAGAAGACTATAAGGTCATAGAAAACATAAATAAGGTTAAAACGCTAATTACTTTGTTTTGGAAAATCTTAGTATAGGTCAAACTACCTAATTGGGTCAAAAAGACAAAAAAGAGAGTTAACAATTTATGTGATTTCCATACTATCTATGGCCATACTCTTCAAACATGCAAAGAGTTTCATGTTATGGTTCAAAGGATAATGAACGAGGGTAGCATAAAATTCTATGATAAAAAGCAAGCCTCACTACCGAGTCTATAAATACAACACCATCTATCAACACTGTAGAAAAAATAGGGGGAATTATCTTGTTTATAAGATTGGAAAGCCATTGGTCTTATTTGACATCTGACTGATTGCCTAGGTTGCTCTTGTTTAGCCTAAGTTGAAGATGATTATTTGACTTTCATTTTCCTTCCCTTATAAGGATTACAAGCTAGTTTCTTAGAAATATGAAAGTAAAACCTTAATCATTGGAGACTTTAGTCAGCAAGCAATGAATGTGAGCTTCAAAGGTAAGCCACCTAACTTGGAGTGGCAGATATTATGCCCTGGTAGCTTTAAGAGAAGAAACTCAACAAAAGAATAGCACTCTGATTCCTTAAGCACTAAAGTCTACAATTAAATACTTAGATCCAATAGCTATCAAAGTACCAGTGAGTGACAAAGAATCTACGAAATTCTTTAAGTTCATCAAGCACAGTGAATATAGCATCATCGATTGGTTGAACAAGTATCCTACCAAGATATCTATGCTATTGCTACTATTAAATTTCGAACCTCACAGGAATGCCCTTCTCAAGGTCTTGTATAAGGCATATGTTCCCCCAAACATCCTGATAGGCCAGTTAGATCACCTAGTAAGCAATATAACTGCTGACAACTACATATCTTTTAGTGATGATGAAATCCCTCTTAGAAGAAGGGGAAATTACAAAGCCCTTCACATCACTACATACTACAAAGGTAACACATTGCCCTAGGTGCTTATTGATAACAAGTCAGCTCTAAATGTAATGGCTATATTATGCTTGAGCAAGCTCTCTATTAATGCATCTCATATCCAAAATAGTTGCACAGTTGTGCGAGCATTCAATGGAACTTGCTGAAACATTATGGGAAATATCACTATTCCACTCTAAATTGGCTCATGCACTTATAAGATAGATTTTCATGTGATGGATATTGCTTTATCATATAACTGTTTGTTGGAAAGGCCTTAGATTCACTTTAGGGGGTAGTGTGTCATCGTTACATCAAAGTTGAAATTCATAATTGAAAATAAAGTCATTAGTATTGGAGAAGAAAAAAATCATCGCTACTATCCCACTGATGCCCTGTGTATCAAACCAGATGATGATGTCCTAAAATCTTCATCTTAATCCTTTGAGTTTGTCAATGCGACTACATCAAAGAGGGGTTGCCAATGCTTGAGCCTTATCTATCGAAGAACACTCATATGGTTCTGAAGTTAACTATTGTCAAAGGTGCTTGGGCTAGAAAGGGACTCAAAAAACATCTCTAAGGGATTACCAAAGCTTTAAAGTCATCAACCAGATTGATAAAAGAGGGTTAAGATTTGAGCCCAGTGTATAACAAAAAGAAAACAAGTTTAAAAGAATCACAAGAAAAAGATGGATCGTCTATTAGGAGAAGACATGGGATATGAACCAATGATGTTTTTACTGCTTTAAGAAAGTTTTCATCTAGGAGGACATGCAAATATCGATTCTATTGATGTCATGCTCATACTGGATAAGGCATTTGGGGATCTCTCTATTAATGTAATTGATGAGCCAGAGATGTTAGTGATAAATCAAAAAACTGGCCTATGCACTTTAGGATTTGTTCTGAGTGTTTAGACTAAAACTGAGACTCTTATACTATTCAAGTCTATTTCAAAGTAATACTATGAACTAAACCAACATGCTTCTGTCGAAGAAGCAACCTAAGATCCTTTGTATGGGCATCTTTTTATTGAGTATTATTAATGAAAGTGGCTAAACATTATGTATTTCATCCTTTGTGTTCATTTTTAAAGTTCTTACAACCATTAGACCTTTTTATACAAATTTTTCCACCTTATTATTTTTTTATACTTTCAAGTACTCGAATAAAGGTGACATGAATATTCATATTAAGACTCTGGATATTGATTTTGGGCAACTAATCTACACCGATGAAATCCTAGCTAAAAGGAAATCTGATGAAAATCTGTATCTCTAGACTTGTTAAGGCTAATTGAATAAGAAGAAAAACAAATATTGCCTCATGAAGAACCCACTAAAATCATAAACCTTAGAACAAAAGCAGAATAAAAAGAAGTCCAAATTGAAACCTCCATAAAACCATCAACTCGAGGTCAAACTAATAAGTCTCCTCCAAGAATATCAAGATGAGTTTGCTTGGTCCTACCAATACATGCCCAGATTAGACACTAGCACTATGGTCCATAAACTTCCCCTCAAACTAAAGTGTGGGCCTATACAAAAAAAACTTAGAAAGATGAAACCTAAAATGCTTCTAAAGATAAAAAAAGAGTTGAAGAAACAATTTGATGCAGGATTTCTTGAAGTAGCCAAATACCCTAAATGGGTAACCAATATAGTCTCAGTTATTAAAAAAGATAGCAAAGCGCAAATGTGTGTAGATTATAGGGATCTAAACTGAGCCAGCCTAAAAGATTTTTTTTACCCCATATTGATACACTAGTTGACAATCTGCCAAAAAAGAACTCTTTTCCTTCATGGATAGATTTTTAGGTTAAAATCAAATCAAAATGGCAGCTAAAGACATGGAGAAAACCATTTTCATGACTATATGGGGCATTTTCTACTACAAAGTGATGCCTTTCGAGCTTAAGAACTCTGGGGTAACCTACCAAAAGCAATGGTAACATTGGCCCATGATCTCATGCATAAAGAAATTAAGGTCAAAATGGATACTATGATTGTCGAATCACTAAAAGAGAGTGAACATGTGACTAATTTGCAGAAACTCTTTAAATGACTTTGCAAATACTAGTTCAAGTTAAATCTCACAAAATAAACATTTGGCCTCACATTTGGAAAACTATTGGGCTTCATTATGAGCAAAAAAGGAATAAAAATCGATCCTAACAAGGTCAAAAACATTAAGAATCTGCCGTCACCTTGAACTTAAAAAAAATGATGAGTTTCTTGGAAAGGTTGAATTACATAGCTTAATTTGTATCTCAGCTGACTGACAAATATGATCCAATCCTTTGCCTACTTTGAAAACAAAATCTCGGATAATAGAATGAGGAATACGAAAAAGCCTTCAATAAAGTCAAACATTACCTTTTGAACCCTCCAATACTTGAACCACTAGTGCCAGTTTAACTTTTAATCTTGTACTTATTAGTTTTCGATAAGTTGATTGGCTGTGTATTAGGTCAACATGATAAGTCAGCTAAAAAGGAACAGGTTATCTACTACTTGAGCAAGAAATTCACAGAATGTGGAAATAACTATTCAATAGTAGAGAAGCTATGTTGTGCTCTAGCTTGGACAGCATGGAGGTTAAGGCAATATATACTATACCACACTATGTGGCTAATCTCCAAACTCGATCCCATCAAGTATTTGTACGAAGCTCCTACTTTGTCAGAGAGATTACCCAAATGGCAAGTCTTGATTTTTGAGTATGATATTGTGTATGTGAATGAGAAAGCTATCATAGCAGACTTTTTGGCAAGCCAAGCAATGGATGACTATTAGCTTTTAGACTTTGAATTTCCTGATGATGACTTGATGCACATATCCAAGGCAAAAAAACACTATCAAGTGTAGTTCATCTTGGAAAATGTACTTTGATGGAGCTTTGAAAGTGTTGGGGCATGGAATCAGCATAATTTTTATCTCGCCTGATGGAAACCACTATCATTTCATCGTAACACTGAACTTTGACTACACTAACAATATAGCTGAATATGAGGCCTACATCATGGGACTTCAAGCAGCCATTGAAAGAGGCATCTGGCCACTACAAGTATTTAGAGATTGAACCCTTATCACCTATGAATTAAAAGGAGAATGGCAAACATATAATGCTAGACTGATTCATTATGGGCATCTAATCTTGAAACTTGGAAAAGAGTTTGATGATGTTTGCTTTCAACATTTACCTTAGAAAGAGAACTAAATGACTAATGCCTTAGCCACCTTATCAGCCATGTTCAAAGTCAATCGAGAATTAGATGTTGTTTCTATTCAGATGAGCATCTAACACAAATCTACCACATTGTCAAAATGTTAATGAAGAGAAGGACAACCTACCATGATATCATGGTGTCCTTCAATACATTAAAAATCAGCAATACCCTAAATGTGTTACCTTAATTAATAAGAAAACCATCTGAAGGATAGCTATGAGTTTTATTTTAGATGGTAAAATTTTGTACAAAAAAAGTTAAGATCAGGTACTACCTCAGTTCATGGATACCTTTGAAGTAAAAAGAATTCTCAAAGAAGTCCATGAAGGAATTTATAGTACTCGTGCTAACGAACATCGAATGGTGAAACAAGTCAAGTGATCGAGCTATTATTAGTTGACTCTTCAAAAGGACTGCATTAACTATGCTCAAAAGTGCCACAAATGCCAAATCTATGCAAACAAAATTCATGTCCCACTGGCACTCTATATGTTACGACAACTTCGTGGCCTTTTTTTATGTGGAGCATGTACATGATCGGATCAATTACCCCTAAGGCTTCTAACAAGCATAGTTTCATTTTGGTCGCTATTGATTATTTCACTAAGTAGGTGGAAGTAGCTTCGTATGCTAATGTCACCAAATCTATTGTATACAAATTTGTGAAATGGGATATTATTGATAGATATAGCTTTCCTAATTAGATTATTACTAATAATGCATGCAACCTTAAAAACAAAATAATGCAAGTGGTTTGCTCTCAATTTAAGATCCAGCATCAAAATTTCATCCTATATCGTCCAAAAATGAATAGAGCAGTTAAAGCAGCCAATAAGAATATCAACAAGATAGCTGAAAAGATGGCTGAGACCTATAAAGATTGCCACGATTAGTTACCTTTTGCATTACATGCCTATGGCATGGTAGTACAAACTTCTACAAGTGCTACCCCTTTCTTTTTAATCTACGACATGGAGGTCATCCTACCATCAAGGTTAAAATCCCCTCACTCAAAGTCCTAATGGAATCACAACTTAAAAAAGCAAAACAGGTCAAGAACCGATATGAGCAACTCAATCTTATTGAGGAGAAAAGAATAAAAGCCATATGTCATGGGCAAATATTTAAAAAATGCATGATGAGAACCCAAGACAAAAAGGTACATCCTCCTTAGTTCCAAGAAGGTGACTTAGTGCTCAAATAAATTCTTTTGATCCACAAAGATGCTTGAAGAAAATGAACTCCAAATTTGGAGGGGCCATACATGATAAAATGCATATTTTTTGAAAGAGCCCTGAACTTAAATGAGATAGATGAAAGTGACTTACCTAACCCTATGAATTCTAATTACGTCAAGAAATATTATGCCTAAAAACCTAAAATAACGTCCTATCCTCATCTGTTTCCATTACTTAAAAAAAAAAACAAAAACACAAAAGAAAGAAACAAAAAACCTTAAATAAAAACCCAAAAATGTGTTAAGAGAAAATAAGTCAGCTTAAGTTGAAAACCTAAGAAGGCATCTTAAGTGATTAGACTCTCATTTACCCAAACCAAATCAAGCGCATAGCATCAATCTAACCTACACTTACAACCTTGATCAAAACACCAAATCATAACCTAATTCTCCCATTCTATGCCAACCTACTTTATCATATCTCATTCGTACTTGCATTTGAAAAATGGAAACTACCTAACCTTAAGGCCTCCAAGCCACCATAGGACAATCTAAAGAATCTTTTTATGAGTCAGCCAACACTGAAAGGATTAACTGCTTGAGAATAATCTCCAAAAACACTCAATGAAAGACTCATGTCATTTGTATCAAAGGCTACGTGCTGGAAAAACCTCTCTAAACTCTTTTGCATCTTAAAAGTCTTCTGTGATCCCATAATTTGTCATAACTTGTACCTTTCTTCTTTTAAATGAAATACATCACTAGATTTCTTACATGGTTCTTTTGTAACTCCTGCATCTCATTTTGAATCATGTTTATCATTTAACTGATAATGCTTAATAAATGAATGGAACTGATAAAACTTTGCAAGAATTTTATTTTATGTCAAAGACCAAGAATGAACCTTAAAGCAATAGTCAATCTTGCCCTTGGACCTTGTGCCCTGAAAACATGCTCAAAACATTTCCCTAATAAAACTAAGCCTAAAGGCAGGGGACCAAAGTTCTTTTAAAACTATTATTCTAACAATTAGAGTTCAAGACATTCCACCCAGACTACCAAAAACACCTTTTGAATCATAATGGCAAAAAGGAATCCTTCATACTCACCAAACGTAATGCAATAAAAGTCCCTAAACATGAGCCATCTAACCTTAGGTCCGTCTTTCATAATCACAACCTCTCCTACCTTCCAAAAAATGGTCTTAACATTCAAAGTCTCTAAAAATATAGTGCAAGATTGATAAACCCCAAGGCTAGAAGCCACTCTATCAAACTCGTAAAAGATCAGAGATTAAAAAGGCCAAAAAACATGATTGTCTGATTAGATTTTAAAAATCATCACTTCTGCAACATTTAAGCATGCATTTGCATCCTCATGCATCATTCTTACAATAACTAACATTCTTCAGGTATGAACTATTACTCTTAAAAGTCAAAATTAAATAAAACTTCATATATGAATTCCTGCTTTCAAAAAGCCATGAAAAGTTCCAAGCAAAAATCCCTCATCTTACAAATATGCAAATGGAAAAAGCTATTTAAGAAACATACCTAAACTTATATCTTTTTAGTCCTTAAAGAGCAAGATGTCTTTTCCTATTTTTAGTCCTTAAAGAGCAAGATGCACTTTTCCTCTTTAGTCTTTAAATAGTAAGACGCATTTTTTCTTTTTTAATCCTCAAAGAGCAAGACGCATTTTTGCTTTTTAATCCTCAAAAAGCAAGATGCCTTTTTCTTTCTTTTCAGTCTTAAAGGACCAAGGTGCCTTTTTCCTTTTTAGTCATCAAAGAGCAAGATGTCTTTTTTGTTTTTAGTCTTTAAAGAGTAGGATGCCTATTTTCCCTTTATTCCTCAAAAAGCAGGACACTTATGTACCTCAGTCCTCAAAGAGTAGGACACTTCAATCCTAAAAGAGTAGGATGTTTACCTACCTTAGTCCTCAATGAGCAAGATGCTTAGTACTCAAAAAGTAGGACACTTACCTAACTTAATCATCAAAGAGTAAGATGTTTACCTACCTCAGTCCTCAAAGACTAAGATGCCTACCCACCTCAGTCCTTAAAAAGCAAGACGCTTACCTACCTTAGTCCTCAAAGAGCAAGACACTTACCTATCGTATCTTCAAAGAATAAGACACCTACCTACCTCAGTCTTTAAAGAGCAGGATGTTTACCTATCTCAGTCTGTAATGAGTTGGGTGTCTATCGAGTCTATCCTTAAAACACAAGATGCTTACCTACTTCAGTCCACAAAGAACTGGATGCCTATCAAGTCAAAGCCCACACTAGCTGTCATCTATCTAAGGGTTAAACGTAGAAAATGACAAACATAGTAGGAAGGTCAAACCCTATAAAAGTCATTGAAATTCTCTTATCAGTTGGGATCATTACTGATATACTTGGCTAATCTCAACATAAGACTAACTAGATCTCTATAGGCACACAGAATCCTCATCCTACCTAAAAAAAATGGTGTCTGTTTATCTTTGTCTTGTTCTTGATGCTCAGTAACAACCAAAAAAAGGCAGCTGTAAACACCTTATTTTGTCTGGACCAATTTTGGCATCACAGGACGTAATCAAAAGATAAGAGAATCAAAAAATAAAAACATAAAAGTAAGGACAACTATCGAATGTCATGTAGCTAGCTGCCATTAGGCGACACGACACTAGGCAAACATTTTCACCTATTTTAACATGTTTAACACATGCTTGAATGTTCTTTCTAACTTACATTAAGTATGTTCATGCATTTTCTTCCATTTTAAGGAGTCTCATTTCACAATAATACTATTTTGAAATCCAGCATGTTTTTTTTTGCTTAAATATTTTATGTCATCTTCCACAGCAAGATTTTTTATGTCATTCATGGAGTTATCATTTCCATGCATCTTATTTGTCACCTTCTTGTATTTTTCGTCATCTTTTCCATGTCAAAATATCATCTTTCTATGTTTGCATGTGTTATCCTTTTTCATCTTTGTGTATGTTGTATTTTGTTCATGACATCCTATCAAGATGATTGCTTGTTTGCTAAAAATCTAATTTTCAAAAAAAAATCCCCAAGTTAAGTTCACACTATATTCAATGGATGAAGAATAGCATGGATTTAATGTTTTCAGAAAATTGATCTTTCAATCTTAGGGACAAATTAGGCATTTTAGATCTGGATTCATGGTAAAATAAGTTTAAAAATATTGTTTTCCAAACAAATGTCCTTTTTAGTTGATAAAAAACATATATTAAGCCTTGATATTGAGTTTATTGTCCCAAAGGGTTGTTTCATCATCCCAAACTACTTTGGGATTGTAGAATAAAGTCATGATGCATGTTTCATTCTTTTCCTTATGTTGTGGATCCCCTGTTTTTGCTTTGGTGGCACTATAGTTTAAGCTTGAAAAATTATTCTTAAAATATAAATAATTTTTCTATAATTTTTTGATATTTTCACTAAAAGGGATCAAAATACTTTTCCAACAATATCTTATTTGCCTTGGGATCATTAGGATGGAGTTATGATTTTTCAAACTTTTGCTTTTCGAAACCCCTAAGACTAGCACGTTGTGTTTTATTTAGTTCATTTTAGCCCATTTGATGATTTTTCTATATAATTTAAATATTTTTCCCAGAATTTTCATAAAATTCCCTTTTCAGAAAGGTTTTATTTATGATTTAACAACTATGGATGAGCCTAGAATAATTTTTTTCAAAGTCCATCACACCCTTTACCTTGTACATGCTGCCAGTGTTTATATGGCCTAAGTCCAAAAATTAATTCCCCTAAAAGGTGATTTTCTAGGATTTTTAAAATATTTTTATATTACTCATTATCAAGTTACCTTTCCAACAGTACCTTTTTATCCTCCAAAGCCTTTGGATGAACTCAAAATAAATTTAGGAAGGAAGACAACACGATGTTGTCCCCTATTTTCTCTAGAATTAAAATTAACCTGTTTCCCAAATTGCCATCATCGAGATGTTTGAACTTCTCGAAATGTATCTGATTGGCTCCCTTACAACACAAGCCCTTTAGGCTCGGATCAAGGCAAAAATTATTTTATTCAAATCTTCAGTTCACTATTTTTAAAATACCTTTTCTTTAAAATATTATTTCCTTTCAAAACATCAAAAAATTTTATCTTTAGGGATACTCCAACCCCACCACTCTGAGGGGATACTCCAACCCTATTTCCCTCTAAAAACTTAAATTTTCTCTTTTAGATTTATTTGAGATTCCTAATTACTTTCTTAATTCATCAAAAACTTTCATTCTTGGGGATACACTAATACCACTTCGAAGGGATACTTTAACCCTATTTTCCATCTAGAACTCAAATTTTCTCTTTCAGATATATTCGAGATTCCTAATTATTTTCTTAAAATATAAAAATCTTTATCTTTAAGGACACTCCAACCTTACCTCTTCGAGGAAATATTCTAAACCCACTTTTACCTCAAAATCTAAAAATTTTCTCTTTTTTGGATACCTCAGATTGTTTCAATTAAAACCTTTTTCTATCTCTCAAATTACCATTGAATCCAAACACGTCTCCAAATTGTCATCCTGATTATTCTTCAATAATCAAAGACAATTATAAGATACATTTTGATAGTCCCACCTTTTTATGTGCTTTTGGTTGTGATTGTTTGTTTATGAAATTATTATATTCTTTTTCATCTTACTAATACATTTCCTTTTAGTGGCTATCATCTTCCATATTCAAAATTTGTTTTCAAAAAAAAAAATTACAAAGCAATGTTCTGTGTTGGCATCTCTCTAGTCCTTAATACAGAATATCTAAATTTTTAAAATTTAATCCAAAAATTATTTTCATAAAAAATCTCTATGCTTCTTATATCTCCGCAATGCATTGGTGATATAAAATTTTCTATCAAAACCTGAATTTACAATTTCCATAAAAGGTCATGCACTAAAGAGGATTATCTCTAAATAATGTCCAAATGGAACCAATTAAACAGAAACCAAAGCGAGATATAGTTAGTGGGTACTGATTTTGAGTTTCATGGGGGTGCTAATCCTTCCCCACACGTAACCAAATCCTAGACCTAACCAATGAATCTTTGGACCTTGTAGATCTTGAAATCAACATTTCGAGCTTTTTAACTTTGAATATTGTTGTCAATAGGCATCCTATCATGCCTAGCCCAAAATGATTAGTGGCGACTCTAAATTTATGGCCACTTTACGATAGCCTTTGAGACTAGTTGGATAAGCGATTCGTCCGATGGTTTCTCTCTTTCATATTACTATGCCTAATTCAAATCCTTGCTAAGGGATAACTTAAAGGCTCTGATCGAACACCATATATATCTTTTAACTCATGTGTGTCCGCTTTGGATCTTTTAGAGACAACAGAAAAGGGGTACATGGCAACACTAGTATTATTTCAAAAAGATGCAAACTTTATAAGAACTTCATTTCACGTCCGATGATCAAAAATAAACCTTGGAACCATAATTAGTCTTACTCTTAGACTTCCCCATTTTGAAAACATGTTTGAAACCTTTTCCCTAGCAAACCTCACTTGAAATGTAGAATTACAAATCCTTTTTTCACTTTTTATTAGTAGCACCCCAAAAATTCAAGTTAGTTGACCCAAACTACTAGAAGAATCCCTTTAGTCAAACTAAAAAATAAGTCAATTGAATTTGTGAACAAACCTAGTCGAAAAAACCCAAACATAATTTAACCCAGCTTTAGGACCTTTCTTCACTATTACGTGCAGTTCGTACCTTCTAAAAACAACATTGAGCGTTAAAGAGCCTCTAGATGTCAAAAGCAAGATTGGTAAATCCTAGGACAAGAAGGCACTCACCTGGACTCTTGGATAAGCAAGTAACTCAAAATGCCATAACAAATTTTGGATTAGGTTTTTATATCATCATGTTCCATCATTTACGCATGTATTTGCATGCTCATGCACTATTCATGCACAATGAACATCTTTCAAGTATAAACTCTTGAATCCAAAAGTCAAACTAGCAAAGAGTCCCAAGTACAGATTCTTATTTCTGTAAAGCTTTGAAGGGCTCCAAGTAAGAATGCCTCACCTTGTGAGCTCGTAAATTAAAAAAATCGAGGCGACATATCTAAACTCATATCCCTTCAATCCATAAAGATCTGGATGGCTATCCCTTAGTACACAAAAAGTTGGATGCCTATATCTCCTTTAGTCTCTACAAAGCTGGATGAATATCCTCTTAGTCCACGAAGAGTTCGACGACATCCGTACCTGTCCATAAATAGCCAAGCACCAACTGAGTCTATCAATAAAAAGCTAAGCACCAAACGAGTCTATTTAAGTTTGTCCATAAAGAACTATGCACAAATCAAGTCAGTCCATAAAGAGCTAGGCACCAATTGAGCCCATCCATAAAGAGCTAGGCATCAATCTAGTCCATCCATAATGAGTTAGGCATAAGTGGAGTTTGTCCACAAAGAGCTAGGCACCAATGAAGTCTATCCATAAAGAGTTAGGCACTAATTAAGTTTATCCATAAAGAGATGGACACATGTCGGGTCTGTCCACATAGAGATAGGCACCAGTCAAGTCTATTCGCAAAAAACTAGGCACCAATTAGTCCACAAAGAGTTAGGCACCAACAAGTCCACCTATAAAAAGTTAGGCACCAATCGAGTCCATCTGTAAAAAGCTGGGCACCAATCAAGTCTGTCCACAAATATCTAGGCACCAATCGAGTTTATCCATAAAGAGATGGACACATGTCAAGTCCATGCATGAAAAACTAGGCACTAGTCGAGTCCATCCACAAAGAGCTAGGCACCAGTCGAAGTCTGTCCATAAAGAGTTGGGCATCAATCAAGTCCATCCATAAAGAGTCAACACCAATCGAGTCTATCTATAAAAAGCTCGGCAACAACGGAGTCTGTGCATAAAAAGTTGGGCACCAATTAAGTCCCTTCACAAAAAGTTGGGCACCAATTGAGTTTGCCCCCAAAGAGCTGGGCACCAATCTAGTCCATCCATAAAAAGATCAAGTTTGTCTACAAAGAGTTAGCACTAATCTAGTCTATCCATAATGAGTTCAGCACCAGTTGAATTTATTCGTAAAAAGCTAGGCATTTAAAGAGTCAAAGTCCACATTAGTTGGTAGCTGTTTGGAAAGGTTAAACCTTAAAAAATCCAAAGACCCAATAAAAAGGTCAAACCCTATAAAAACTCATTTAAACTTTGAACAGAACTCTCACCAATAGATTATACCTATTACAATGAAACAATAATTAAATCTCATTTTTGTAAGCACTTAAAAGGCATCATCCCACCCCAGATAAAATAATGTCTATTTGTCTTTGTGTTGTTTCTGATAATCAGCAATAGCCAAAGAAGGACAACTATAAACATCCTATTTTGTTTAGGCCATTATCTAAGGCATTAAGAGTCACTATTGAGGGCATCATCAGGTCTATACGGATAAGCACAGATCATTCATCCATCATTCCTAGCTAAGATGAGGTGTCCAAGAAGCCAAAGATGTGAAAAATCTGCATTTGTACGAGTAAGTATCAACACATGGCCTCTAGGTCCGAGACATGGTTACCACATCGTCAAAACCCCAAAAATCATTATTGGTATCAATACAAAAGGCCATGTATCAATACTTGTGGTCCTGGTATCAATACAGAAGGCTTTGTTATCAATACCAGGTTATTTTGAAGCTCAAATCATGATTTTTTGCCAAAATATATCAATACATTAAAGGGAGTATCGATACAATTGGTATCGATACGAGCCTTCTAGTTTCAAGACTAGAAAGAAATTCTTGTTCTTGGTATTGGTGCAGGCCATTTTATATCCATACGGCAAGGCAAAATTGGTTCTTGGTACCGATACAAAGTTTATTATTTGATGTACAAAGGCATTTTGCCTGGTTCGTGCCATTTTTCAGCCCTTGCACCATTGATCTAAAAATTTGATTTTGACATATTTTTGGCACCAAAAATTATCAAAATTCATACTAAGCCATAAAATTGGACTAATGATTGGGTTTTAACAAATTTTTTAGGACCAAAATGGCTTGAAATTAGGGCATTTGCATGAACTACATAAATTGTTTGGGGGCATGCTTGGCTTTTCTCCAATTATAAGCCGCTTCAGCCTCTCTACTCCATTACTCTGCCTATTGAGACCAATGAAAATCCAGCTAGCTAGGTATAGTACCTAGAGCTATTATATGTTGGAAAACTAAAAAATCCCTTTCTTTGGCTTTAAAAATGACTTTTATGAGCATTAAATATATATTTATAAAGCCATCTTCAGCTTAACCAAAAGACTACCAATAGAATTCTCTCCCCAATACACTCTTTAGCCACTAAAAAACCAAAAACTCTCTTTATTCCCATAGCTTCCCTAAACCACCATTAAGAACCCTTCCTACACTTTCACCGTCAAAACTCCCTTCCATCCATTCCATAATCAAAAGGCTCCCTTGGTCATCCTTTTATTGCTAATCCATAGCAAAGATAGGGACTTCATGTTTAAGGCTAACGTTTAAGGCTTATTGGTATATATTCTTTAGCTTGCTTTATTTATTTTCTATTTTTCATGTTTTTCATCTGTTAGTGACCCTTTTCATGTTATAATAACCATCTTAGGACATCATGCATCTTATGGCCTTAATTGTGCAAGATTTAGGATTTTAATGCCATGTTCATCCCTTTTACCATGTCCTACTATGCTCACATGCTTGGTTTGCTTAAAAACATGTTATTTCATGTTGGTTGAAAATTCCAGCAAGTTTTTCCTTATTTAAACATGTTCACACCATTTTTTCATGGCATGATTTTTTATGTCATTCACAAAGCTAACATTTTCGTACATGACATTTGCCATGTCCTTGCATTTTTGTCGTCTTTTCCATGTGAAAATGTTATCTTTATTTGTTAAATGTGTTATCCATATTCATCTTCATGTAGGTCACATTTAGTTTATAATATGTTCTCAAGATGCTTGCTTGTCTGCTGCAAAAATTTGATTTTTTATAAAAACCCTTAAGTTAAACCTATGTTACCTCCAATCAATGAACAATAACATAGATTTAATGTTTTCACTAAATTGGTCCTCCAATCTTGGGGATAAATCATGCATTCCATGTCTAGATTCATGGTTAAATGAAGTTAAAAATTCTAGTTTACAAAATAAATAGCCTTTTTACTTGTTTTAAAATGTTTATGCCTTGATCTTTAGGTTAATACCCTTGTAGTAACATGGTCAATGGGCTAGTTCATTGTCCCAAACTCTGATATCATGTAAATGAGCTCATGAAGCCCATGTCACCTATTCCTTTCTATTTCAAATGTCTATGAATTAAGTTTAGAACTAAGAAACCTAAAAAAACCAAAACATCCCTTGTTTTTGCCTTGTCAACACTGCAGTCATGAATTGAAAAATTATTTTTGAACCTTAAACCATTTTTTATGAATTCTCTAATATTTTTCCCTAAATGGCATCAAATTACCTTTCCAAGGTATCTCATTTGCACCTTGGTTGGAGTTATGACTTTTTGAATTAAGGCTATCTGGAACCCTTAGAATCAGTGATTTGCATTCTAATTGGGCCATTTTGGCCCACCAGATGATTTTTTTAAATTTTTAAAATATTTTTCTTAGAAATTTCATGAAATACCCTTTTCAAAAGGTATTGTTTGCGATCTAAAGATTTGATATGAGTCAAGATATTTTTCAAAGTTTGCTACACCTTTTTCCCTACACATGCTATCAACGTCGTATTAGACCTAAATTCAAAAATTATTTCCACCCGAAAAGTGATTTGCTAAGATTTTTGGAATATTTTTACATTAAACCTCATTCAATCACCTTTCCAGTGGTACCTCATTCAACCTCTAGAACTCTGAATTTACTTGAAATAAATTCCAGAAGAAAGATAACGCGATGCTGTTCCTTGTTTTTGGACTTAGAAAAAATTGGACTAATTTCTCCAAAACAGTTTTTGAGGCATGCAAAAGCCTCAAAATTCATCTGATTAATTACCAATGGAATTACCTTTCTAAGGTATCTCATTTACCCTTTGGGTGGAGTTATGATTTTTTGAATTAAGGCTATCTGGAACCCTTAGAATCGGTGATTTGCACTCTGTTTTGGCCATTTTGGCCCACTAGATGATTTTTTTATTTTTAAAATATTTTTCTTAAAAATTTCATGAGATTCCCTTTTCAAAAGGTATTGTTTGTGATCTAAAGATTTCATATGAATCGATATATTTTTCAAAGTTTGCTACATCATTTCCCTTACACATGCTATCAACGTTGCATTAGACCTAAATTCAAAAATTATTTCCACCTGAAAAAGTGATTTTCTAAGATTTTTGGAATATTTTTACATTAAACCTCATTCAATAACCTTTCCAGTGGTATCTCACTCAACCTCTAGAACTCTAAATATACGTGAAATAAATTCGAGAAGAAAGATAGCACGATGTTGTTCCTTATTTTTGGACTTAGAAAAAATTGGACTAATTTCTCTGAAACAGTTTTTAAGGCATGTAAAAGCCTTAAAATGCATATGATTAATTACCCATGGAATTAGGAACCACGATGCAAGTCCTTCAAGCTCGGATCAAGGCCCCTAAATTTTAATTAATTTGGTCTTTTATTCCAATTGTTGGTTTTAATTCAAAATTCAATCTTTTTATCAAAATGTTTCCCTCTCCATTATCACTAAAATTTTCACCTTTGGGGATACTCCAACCCCATATTCCAAGGGGATTCTCCAACATCATTTTTAAAAACTTCATTCAAACTTCAAAAATCTCTAAAATCTTCAACATTAGGGATACTCCAACCCCATTTTATGAAGGGATACTTTAACCCTGCTTTTCACTCAAAAAATCTAAATTTTCTCTCTCTTAAACTTATCAAGACCCTTTTTCAAATTAAACCTTTCGTTTTCACACCTCAAGTAACCATCGAGTCCAAACGCATCTCAAAATTATCATTCTAGTTATTTCTAATCATTGAAGGTAACTAGACATACATTATGGCCATCTCTCTTTTTTATGCTTTTTTGTGTTCATTTTTCTTGCAATATTATTATGTTCTTTCTCTCCTTACTAACATGCTTCCCTTTGTGACGTCCATTGTGCATTCATATTTCCCAATTGCTTTCAAAAATTATAAGGTAATGTTCCATATCAATATCTCTCCAATGCTTGACACAAAATATTCAATTTTCAAAATTAAATTCGGAGATCATTTTCATAAAAAAATCTTTATTTCCCTACATCTTTGGGGTGCATACGTGATTTAAATTTTTCTTTAAAACTTGGGTTTACAATTTTTATAAAACTTCATGCTTTAAAAAGGGATTATATCAAAATAATGAAAAGTCAAAATCAAAGAAATTGAAACCAATGTAAAACATGCCTAGTTGCATTGATTTCATGCATCATAGGGTGCTAATCCTTCTTCAGGTATAGACCTTAATATCAATGTTTTGAGTTTCATAACTCAAAATATCGTTTTCAATATGCATCTAATCATGCCTAGCCTAAAATGATCAGTGGTGACTCTAAGTCTTCAGACATTTCATAGGGGCCATCCAAGACCGATTGGATGAGCGACTCATCCAATGGTCCTTCCCCTTGCTATCATCTTATCATGCCTAATTAAAGGGATAACTAAAGGACAATTCCCAACAAATTCCTTTTAAGTCACATTTGTCACCATCCAAGCGAATCGAGCGTTGTACACCTTGAAAAAGGGCACATCATGACTAAAACCTTTTTGAGGTTTAGGATTCACTAGTGCTAGCAAGTCGATCTTGTTTATGTCATAATAAAAGGTTGTGTTTCTTCTTTTCTTCCCAAGAAATAAACTCAATAGGTTTATGGTAGACCTAGAAACATAAAAAGAGGATTAAATATTTTGTAACAAGCACATAGATACATAATAGGTGTCGCATATAGGGTTGTACATAATAGGTGCAACAAATAAGGTTTTCTCCAAGAAAAAAGGTGTATAGTAGCTCCATAATTTTATTTGAAAGCTAATATGAGAACAAAGGTTATTTTGAAGGTGTGCAACTAGGGCAACTTTTATCTCATACTTCATAGGTATATATAAAAAAATGCCCCCTCATAATTTAACTAGGTTGGTTGGCCACCTTAATCTTGGTGTACAAGTCTCTTAATAAGATGAAACACCACTAATAATGTAAAACCATATCACCCTTTACTTTCTGGTGGGCCATTAGGCCACATAACCAACTATTAATGCCATTGGGCCAAATGTCATAACATAAAGCACTCCATGTTTGAGACGATTTACCTTAGTGAAAATATGTGATCAAGAATGGACTAGAAAGCCCATTCTTTATCATGCTCCTGACTCAGTTAGACCAAGAAAATAGCTTAGTGTTTAATTCTCAATTTAAATGTTCTTGCTTATATGGAACGTTTCACACTTACAAGTCTTCAATCAATTAATGTTGTCACATAACATTAAACTGAATCAATGCATGATATTTGAATAAACCCACAGTTCAAGAGTGAAAACTTGGATGCTTAATCAAACTGCCTTGAAAGGTGAAATTCTTTCAACTTTACCAAAGTAATTTGGCTAAGACATCATTTTTTTTCAAGAAAATCACATCCTTTTTGTAATGTAATGACATCCAAATTTAGATTTCTCAAGTTCTAATTATATCTTCATTTTTCTTAATTGAACCTTTCATTAATTCCTCCAAATATAACCTTTTATTCAATTAAGTCAATGAAACCAATGAAAATAACAATATAACACATAAACTACAGCAAACAAACGCAATAATGCCATATATATAAAATAAAAAAAAATGATTATAAACAAATAAAGGAAAAATACATATTAGTAACTTGAATAAGTAATAACTGATAAAATCAACAATCAATAAAATAAATAAATATTCACATAAAAACGATAAAAAATCAAATAAATAATTAAACAATTAAATAATTTAAAAATAAATAATATATTAAATAAATTAAGTTAAATTAAATTATAAAACTAAAAAAATTGCAGATAGGTTAGATAGGCGCACGGATCAAGCTTCCTAACCAAAGCTAATTGATAAAAATTAAATTTTCCTTACTTTTGTTTTGGTGAAGACTACTGTGAGAACTTCAGCCATGAGAACTTCAGCCCTGATAACATCCGGGATAATGAGCCAAAACCATGCTTTAGGAAAATTACAAAAAAGTTTAAGAATAAAAAAATATTATTAACTATTCCAATAACAAAAACTGTATTAAAACAAGATGAAATGTTAAAAATTAATTAAATAAGATGTTGTCATTAGAATAATTCGTAGATTAAGCTACTTATCAAGCTTAAGTGTTTGGCCAATTTGGCAGTAAATTTTTTAAGCTCGAACTAATTTATAATATTAGTTTATAAAAATAAATTTTATATGAATAAACATATCACATGTAGGTCTAGTAATCCATGTATTTTAATAGTATTCGTGTTATTTTTGTAGCATAATCGTGTTTATGTTTTTTTATATTTATATAAATTTTGACACAATAATAATTGTTTTATAACGATTTTCACCTGTTCACATAATCGCATCATATTCATGTAATTTTTCCTACCTTGTCTATTTTTGTATCGTATTTTGGCTATTTTTTCTTTTGTCGTGTTCAACGTTGCCAACCTGTTGATTTTAGTGGATAAATTTTTTAAAATTTAAACTTTTATTTTAATGGTAAAACTATAAAAATATTATATATATTTTGTAAGGTCAAGTAAGGTTCATGTCAAACCTAGGTAATATTTTATATGTTTGCTCAAACTTGATCCAACCAAAAATTCGGGCTCAAAATCCTATTTTGGCCCATCAAATACTACTAAATATTATATTGTAGATCTATCCATAGGTTAAACTATACATTCAAGCTCCAAACACATCCATATTTTTGTGGGCTTGGACAACAAGTTTAAGCTCAAAAAATAAGCTTGGGCCAAAAATAAAGCCTATTTAATGACTTTAATACTCAAGGCTCAGGCACGATCTAATCCGACCCATTTTTGAATTGTATAAAATATACTTTAAAACTTAACAAAAGAAAAAAAATCACTAAAGATAAAATAAAAATAACATGTTTTCTAAATCTATATGGCCTAGGCTACCCATTTAGACATTAACAAATATGGTCAAATTGGCATAAAATTTGAGGCTTGTATTCTTGGTCGAGCTAACTTAGGCAAGTATCTATGGTGTTAATGTCATTTTCAACTTGTCCAACCTAGGCATAGTATCAACACTTTACATGCTTGCTCAAGTTTGATTCAACCAACAATTTTGGCTTAAATTTTTGTCTAGGCCAATTAAAACAACTAAATGTTACAATCTAGACTTGCCTGCAAGCCGCACCATATGTCCCAGCTTGATTCTATTTTAAAATTTAATAGAAAAAATTACTAAAGATAAAATAAAATATATGTTATTTTAAACCTAGATGAGTCTAAGATATCTATTTACAAATATAGACGAACATGTATAGAATTTGAGGCCCATATATATTTCGAGTAGAACTTTACTTTGGCAAGTGCATAAGGTATTAATATCATATTTAAATTTAGCCTGAACCTAGCCAACCTAACTTATGGAAACATTTATTACAACCCTACCCACTTGGATAACCTTTTATTTTTAAAAATAAATAAATAAATAAATACCTGATATTTTTTATTTAGTCTATAATACCTTCCCCTTTTTATTAAGTTTTGAAACATTAATAACTTGCTAACAACCTTTGCCCTAGTGGTTAGGAGTGCATTAAAGTTCAGATATAAACTTGGATTCGATTTCAAGTATCCCCTACCCAATCCATAATTATTCCTTGTACAAAAAAATTGATAACTTAACATATTTTTTAGTATTTAAATATTATATTATATAACTTTTTTTGTCTTCTTAATAAATACTTATAGACACTAATTAAGAATTATCTAATTACATTTAAAAGAATTTTTTCCTGCATTTAACATTATTTTTATTGCATTTAAGGAAAAATAATACATTACTTAAATATATTATTATATCCATAAATAATTATTTTAATTAATTTTATTAAAAAGTATATTTAAAAATAATAAAATATTAATATTCAGCTAATTTAATATTTTAGATAATACTTTTGAAATATTAAAAATATTTAATATTTATACAAAGATATTTTGTAATATTTAAATGATACTATCATTAAAATATTTAGCAATATTACTATTATAGATACTATAATGATATTTGATTACTATTTCTCATTATTGGTGATAAATCATTTTTTAAAATGATTTTAATATAATTTAAATTATTTTTTAAAAATTAAAGTTTTGCTCTTTTAATAAATGTTTTGCCATGATACAATTGATAAATAAGTTCTCATTTTAACCTTTTTGTAATTTTCTCATGTATTGCACTAGGTTCCCAAGAAAAGCATCTGCATGTCAGATAAATGAAAGTTTATAGCAGATTGTATCAAATCCAACGGCCAGAAAATAAAATGTTCGCATAGTTTTCATTTAAAAAAATTCTCATGGTAATTGTCACCTCTGTTTCTTACCCAAAGTTAAGAAAAAAGAAATCCCTTCTTAACTTATATCTTCTGGTTGTCATTATTCTTCACCTTCCTTGCTTTTGGTGATAATCCATTAAAGCCTTCATCGATTGTCGTAGGTCACCGTCGCTAGTGGCCCTCAAAAATCCAAAAAATGCTTTTTCTGAATCCACTTTCACCTCTTCTTTCTCTTTTTCAACTTGATTTGTCATAAATCTTTTTAAATATCCATAGATGTAAAATCAAAACTTTTACCTATTGCCACTAGCCATTCAAAAAGGTTAGGATTAGCAAAAAAAAAATCCTCTCAATATCCTCTCTTCATACAAAATCCATCTAAAAGTCTCAATGTCATCACGTTCCAATTCGCTGTATCGATCACTAAACACAAATATGGAGTCATTGCTAATTTTTTTTGTTAGGTGCAGTTAGCCTCTTACATGAATCTATTATTTTTAACATAATTCTAAGTTTGATGAAAACAATTTAAAAATATAGATCTTAGTTTACATTATTAAAACTATTCGTAATACTATTACATATAGAGAAGGATTAGCATTCTCATA